>OW121742.1:55285899-55353665 GCA_933228675.1 Stomorhina lunata
TTCAGTAAATTATATACTTATCTGAATTATATATTTCCTAAATAATACAAGAAAAAGTACTAAAATTAAGTAAAATAATTTTCTAAAATATATTTATTCAGTTTATAAAATAAAAGTATAAAAAAATGGTATAAAGTATTTTTATTAATATCTTTTCATAACTTTACAAAAATATTTTAAATAACATAAATACATATACATAATTAAATAAGAAATAATATTTAAATTTACAACAATTTTTACATTTACTTATATATATGTACATAAAAATTGGAGTGCACCTTATTTTTTTAAATTTAACCTTAATTTTCCCTAAAAAATGCTTTCCGTTACAAAAAAGTATGTTATACAAAATTTTATTTAGATTGCATTAGGGGTAGGCGTGTCACAAACTATAAAATTAGTTCTTATTTGGAAAAATGGGAGTAGGTTTTACCGAAATTTCAACCAATAACTACAAAATAAAATAAATTAAAAGTCATAGAAATAAAAAATGGATGAAGTAGTTTTGAAATTTCCCCACTCAATGTATTTCATTACCCAATCTTTGCCATTAAATATCTGATCTTCTTTTACAAGTTTAGGAATTTATTTATTTTGAAATTCAATATAAAAGAATTTTGGTTCATAGTGTAAGTTATTGGAAAATAGATAAGTATTTATATTAATGTATTTATTAATAAAGACAAATTTTATAAGGTAAACAAATAAAAAAATCGTACTTCAGAAATAACTGCAGTATAATACATTGAAAAATATAAAAGCCTTTTCATAGTCAAATTGTTATTTACTTTGATAAAATAACATGGAAGGGACGCTCTTTGTGACACACGGCATCTTTGGCTACGGAACACTAGAGGTCCTTAGTCTTCCCAATTTAACTAATCAAAGGTCATTTTGCAAAAAATATAAAATATAGTATAGGTGTTTAATATATATTTTCAAATATCTTTTATTTAGAGCATACAGTTAGAGACATTAAATTAAAATGTTTGTGTTCTACACATATAAAAACAAACTTTTTAACTAATAACTACATTATTTATTTTTATTATTACTAAATCGAAAAAATTCAAGTAAATAAAATTGAATTATATTAAATATCAAAATTCGTTGATTGGTATAAATTTCGTTCCTTAAGCCCAACACTTTTATCAACCCATATACATTGCCGACAATCTGACCCGGTTCGGTTAAAAGTGTTTGGCTAAAGGAACAAAATGTATACCAAACAATGACTTTTGAGTTTTTTTCTACAATTTTTTCGATTTTGTATTAATAAATAATGTGCTAAGTTCTGCCCCTTACTGTAAGCCCTATAATAACCTGCTACTTTAAAACACCTATACGATTTATTTAATTTTAGATACTTATCAATGCATTACGCAAAAGCTCAATCTAAAAATGTATTTACCTTAAATATTTGCCCATTAATTTTATATAAGAAAAAATGTATCTAAATCCAATAACTCTACATTTAGAAAATCGCTTTTGGGGTTTAAATCTCTGTCACTAAGACCTTTTTTCTTAAAATTGTATGTTGAACTATGACATTTATTATGGATACAACAAAGAGGAGAATGTGCTCTAAAGGCATCATTTACATGGTTTGTTCCTCAAACGTTGATTGTCAGGGAAGGATTAGTTTAAATGAAAGGGATTAGGGTCCCATATGAATTAAGACAGAGTAACGTGAAAAGGCTAATTTGAAAGACGGAATGATAACTTCAAGTAAAAACAAGTGTTATATTCGGCTATGCCGAAGTTCCTAATGCATCCACTGTATATAAAGTCTGGACTTAACATTGTTTTATAGATATCTAATTTTGTAGGTGCAATTTTTATATTTATACTGAATTTTAGTGCTTTCCATGAGTGTGTTTTTTTATAAAAGCTTTAGTCAAATATTTATTTAATACATCAGTATTAATGTGATTCCCGGGGCGGGGTTATATGGGAGCTCTTACTAAATATAACACCATTTCGGCTATTTTCCATACAAAACTTTTTCAAGATATCGAAAATACTTTTGTAAAATTTTGTCCCTCATTTCGTTAAGGCGCTTTCGCGCTTTCATTTGACATACAGACGGACATAAACCCCTCATTTTGGTATTTTTGTGTTAAACTTTAATCTTTCTTGTGTTAAATTTTGTGGCCATTGCTATTGAGGTTTATCATTTATTAGCATTTAAGTATATCTTAGATGGAATTTAGGCTGATTCCGTAAGCGTTTTGTATGGGAGCTATGTTTAAATATAAACCCATTTCGATGAAATTTTATATTCTTCATAGTGCTTATATAAAACTTCTCTATACTTAATTTTATCAACATACCTGTTATAATTTGTCATTTATTAGCAAATAAGAGATAAGCTTAAGCCTAGCTTCGTGCCTTCAACAGACAGACAGACATGCGGTCATCGCTCGGTCAACCAGCTAAATATTCGTGCCAAGTAGCACTTTTGCCGAAGATAACAAACACAAAATACTTAATTAAAAAGTCATAATGTATAAGAAATGAATAGACTTACCATTATATGGACATAGATATCCAAGCGCATCTTATAAAACAGTCTTCGGAAATATCGAGAACATTATGCATTGTCCCTTAGAATACCCTCACTGCTAAAAAAGAATTCAGTGTTACGATTTAAATTACATCTGTAATTTCATTTTTTTCATACCTCACGCTTTAATTTTACACAACACAAATATTTTCAAAATCACAAATATCACAAAACTACGCGGTTTATAACGAAATTTGTAAAACAAACTAACACGGACTAAAATTGAAAATAAATTATAAATGAAAATAATTTATTGACATTTATTTTTCATATATGAACTAATTTTTAGGAAATTTTTCTTAAATATAAGTATATAACTTTTAAGAATTTATTAAAAATTTCCTAATTACTTCATAAATGTAAACATGATTTATTCTGATTTATCTGAACTATTTTTTAGGAAAATTGTCCTAAATACAAGTATATAACTTTCAATAAATTATTACAAATTTACTTATTAAAAGAAAATTGTATACTATTGGACGTTGTAATTTATCTTAACTAATTTTAAATAAATGTTTCTTTTTTTGAGAAAAATTTTCTAAATCTAAGTATAACTTTTTAGTAATTAGGAAAATAATGAACTTAAATTTAGGACAACGACTTCCAGATTTTAAGTAAGTTCAATTTTATGAACTATTTTTGAGTTAATCATTTACTCAATCAATTTTTTGAACTAAAGTCAATATTACCTTGTTTTACGATGTGATGAACTAAAATTTAAGATATATTTACTAGTTTTAAACAAACATTTCCCTAAAATAAATAATATTTTACTAAATTCTTCGAATTTTTCTTTGGAAAAATGTTAACTATTTTTTAGTATATGAACTATACATTTTTTATTTAAATGTTGTATTTTTTTACTAGAATGTAACAATTTTTCCTAGTTTTGAGTAAAAATTTACTTTTGAATAAGGAAATTTTTTTACTATTTTCAAGGAATTATTTTTGCTCAAATTTAGTACATGTCTTTTTTCTGAGTGTATATATATATATATATATAAGCAAAAAGCGCTTATAAATCTAAAGGTAAATGCATTTTATTGTTATTTTGTAAATATAAACCAATAAGTGTTAACAATAGATCCACAACTGAACCTAGCTCCCTTTTTAGGCCCTTAGAATCATATGACATAAATCTTCTTTGAAAAAAAAATCAGAAATCACTAAGAACGTGATTACGTGATTACATTCAAGTTACGAAAAAATTTTTTGATTTTGAATTATTTTTTACTGCCTATGTAAACCAAAATCAGTGAAACGTTAAAATGGTGCACATTTGACCAAAACTTCCATACAAACTCTTCTGTTAAAATGCAACAAAAATAACTAAAACGCTCATTTATCTAAAAATAATGACAATTGTAAGTTAAAGTTGAAATAAAGAAACAGTTTAAATATATAAGTCTTCAGAAAATGTTTGTATGATGACAAAATGTAGCAAATATCTGTCTTTATATACGAAAAGAAACACCTTTGATCTTAGTGGTGAAGGGTATCGTATGGTCGGGCTTGACCGTCTATAGCACTTTCTTGCTTGTTTTGTTTAATAATTATAGAAACAGATAAAATTTGATTTCCATGCTTCAAAGGCCATGCAAATTTAAAAAAGTCTAAGTACTTTAATATTTTTAATTTTATTAAAGTCTTCAAATTTTCTAAATACTGCCTCATGACCTTTTAGAACATAGCGTTTTTTTTTTGTTCCTTTTTCGGTTACATAATAATGTTCGCAACATCCTTTAGTTTCTTCAGTTTTTCATGTTTATTGAGAATATTTTTACGGTTCATAAGCTAAAGTTGTTAACAAGCAGCAAAAATAGAAATTGAAGTAAAACTTTAATATTCTAATATCACTTTTATATTTTACTCATATGAAACAGAATCAAAAAAAAAAAAAATCAAAATGTTTCTATAGAAAAATATTTCTAAAGAAAATTTTTCTATAGAAAAATATTTCTAAAGAAAATTTTTCTATAGAAAAATATTTCTAAAGAAAATTTTTCTATAGAAAAATATTTCTAAGGAAAATTTTTCTATAGAAAAATATTTCTAAAGAAAATTTTTCTATAGAAAAATATATCTAAAGAAAATTTTTCTATAGAAAAATATATCTAAAGAAAATTTTTTCTATAGAAAAATATTTCTAAAAAAAATTTTTCTATAGAAAAATATTTCTAAAGAAAATATTTCTATAAAAAATATTTCTAAAGAAAATTTTTCTATAGAAAAATATTTCTAAAGAAAATTTTTCTATAGAAAAATATTTCTAAAGAAAACTTTTCTATAGAAAAATATTTCTAAAGAAAATTTTTCTATAGAAAAATATTTCTAAAGAAAATTTTTCTATAGAAAAATATTTCTAAAGAAAATTTTTCTATAGAAAAATATTTCTAAAGAAAATTTTTCTATAGAAAAATATTTCTAAAGAAAATTTTTATATAGAAAAATATTTCTAAAGAAAATTTTTCTATAGAAAAATATTTCTAAAGAAAATTTTTCTAAAGAAAATTTTTCTATAGAAAAATATTTCTAAAGAAAATTTTTCTATAGAAAAATATTTCTAAAGAAAATCTTTCTATAGAAAAATATTTCTATCGAAAATTTTTCTATAGAAAAATATTTCTATCGAAAATTTTTCTATAGAAAAATATTTCTATCGAAAATTTTTCTATAGAAAAATATTTCTATCGAAAATTTTTCTATAGAAAAATATTTCTATCGAAAATTTTTCTATAGAAAAATATTTCTATCGAAAATTTTTCTATAGAAAAATATTTCTATCGAAAATTTTTCTATAGAAAAATATTTCTATCGAAAATTTTTCTATAGAAAAATATTTCTATCGAAAATTTTTCTATAGAAAAATATTTCTATCGAAAATTTTTCTATAGAAAAATATTTCTATCGAAAATTTTTCTATAGAAAAATATTTCTATCGAAAATTTTTCTATAGAAAAATATTTCTATCGAAAATTTTTCTATAGAAAAATATTTCTATCGAAAATTTTTCTATAGAAAAATATTTCTATCGAAAATTTTTCTATAGAAAAATATTTCTATCGAAAATTTTTCTATAGAAAAATATTTCTATCGAAAATTTTTCTATAGAAAAATATTTCTATCGAAAATTTTTCTATAGAAAAATATTTCTATCGAAAATTTTTCTATAGAAAAATATTTCTATCGAAAATTTTTCTATAGAAAAATATTTCTATCGAAAATTTTTCTATAGAAAAATATTTCTATCGAAAATTTTTCTATAGAAAAATATTTCTATCGAAAATTTTTCTATAGAAAAATATTTCTATCGAAAATTTTTCTATAGAAAAATATTTCTATCGAAAATTTTTCTATAGAAAAATATTTCTATCGAAAATTTTTCTATAGAAAAATATTTCTATCGAAAATTTTTCTATAGAAAAATATTTTTGTATCGAAAATTTTTCTATAGAAAAATATTTCTATCGAAAATTTTTCTATAGAAAAATATTTCTAACGAAAATTTTTCTATAGAAAAATATTTCTAACGAAAATTTTTCTATAGAAAAATATTTCTAACGAAAATTTTTCTATAGGAAAATATTTCTAACGAAAATTTTTCTATAGAAAAATATTTCTAACGAAAATTTTTCTATAGAAAAATATTTCTAACGAAAATTTTTCTATAGAAAAATATTTCTAACGAAAATTTTTCTATAGAAAAATATTTCTAACGAAAATTTTTCTATAGAAAAATATTTCTAACGAAAATTTTTCTATAGAAAAATATTTCTAACGAAAATTTTTCTATAGAAAAAATTTTTCTATAGAAAAATATTTCTAACGAAAATTTTTCTATAGAAAAATATTTCTAACGAAAATTTTTCTATAGAAAAATATTTCTAACGAAAATTTTTCTATAGAAAAATATTTCTAACGAAAATTTTTCTATAGAAAAATATTTCTAACGAAAATTTTTCTATAGAAAAATATTTCTAACGAAAATTTTTCTATAGAAAAATATTTCTAACGAAAATTTTTCTATAGAAAAATATTTCTAACGAAAATTTTTCTATAGAAAAATATTTCTAACGAAAATTTTTCTATAGAAAAATATTTCTAACGAAAATTTTTCTATAGAAAAATATTTCTAACGAAAATTTTTCTATAGAAAAATATTTCTAACGAAAATTTTTCTATAGAAAAATATTTCTAACGAAAATTTTTCTATAGAAAAATATTTCTAACGAAAATTTTTCTATAGAAAAATATTTCTAACGAAAATTTTTCTATAGAAAAATATTTCTAACGAAAATTTTTCTATAGAAAAATATTTCTAACGAAAATTTTTCTATAGAAAAATATTTCTAACGAAAATTTTTCTATAGAAAAATATTTCTAACGAAAATTTTTCTATAGAAAAATATTTCTAACGAAAATTTTTCTATAGAAAAATATTTCTAACGAAAATTTTTCTATAGAAAAATATTTCTAACGAAAATTTTTCTATAGAAAAATATTTCTAACGAAAATTTTTCTATAGAAAAATATTTCTAACGAAAATTTTTCTATAGAAAAATATTTCTAACGAAAATTTTTCTATAGAAAAATATTTCTAACGAAAATTTTTCTATAGAAAAATATTTCTAACGAAAATTTTTCTATAGAAAAATATTTCTAACGAAAATTTTTCTATAGAAAAATATTTCTAACGAAAATTTTTCTATAGAAAAATATTTCTAACGAAAATTTTTCTATAGAAAAATATTTCTAACGAAAATTTTTCTATAGAAAAATATTTCTAACGAAAATTTTTCTATAGAAAAATATTTCTAACGAAAATTTTTCTATAGAAAAATATTTCTAACGAAAATTTTTCTATAGAAAAATATTTCTAACGAAAATTTTTCTATAGAAAAATATTTCTAACGAAAATTTTTCTATAGAAAAATATTTCTAACGAAAATTTTTCTATAGAAAAATATTTCTAACGAAAATTTTTCTATAGAAAAATATTTCTAACGAAAATTTTTCTATAGAAAAATATTTCTAACGAAAATTTTTCTATAGAAAAATATTTCTAACGAAAATTTTTCTATAGAAAAATATTTCTAACGAAAATTTTTCTATAGAAAAATATTTCTAACGAAAATTTTTCTATAGAAAAATATTTCTAACGAAAATTTTTCTATAGAAAAATATTTCTAACGAAAATTTTTCTATAGAAAAATATTTCTAACGAAAATTTTTCTATAGAAAAATATTTCTAACGAAAATTTTTCTATAGAAAAATATTTCTAACGAAAATTTTTCTATAGAAAAATATTTCTAACGAAAATTTTTCTATAGAAAAATATTTCTAACGAAAATTTTTCTATAGAAAAATATTTCTAACGAAAATTTTTCTATAGAAAAATATTTCTAACGAAAATTTTTCTATAGAAAAATATTTCTAACGAAAATTTTTCTATAGAAAAATATTTCTAACGAAAATTTTTCTATAGAAAAATATTTCTAACGAAAATTTTTCTATAGAAAAATATTTCTAACGAAAATTTTTCTATAGAAAAATATTTTTAACGAAAATTTTTCTATAGAAAAATATTTCTAACGAAAATTTTTCTATAGAAAAATATTTCTAACGAAAATTTTTCTATAGAAAAATATTTCTAACGAAAATTTTTCTATAGAAAAATATTTCTAACGAAAATTTTTCTATAGAAAAATATTTCTAACGAAAATTTTTCTATAGAAAAATATTTCTAACGAAAATTTTTCTATAGAAAAATATTTCTAACGAAAATTTTTCTATAGAAAAATATTTCTAACGAAAATTTTTCTATAGAAAAATATTTCTAACGAAAATTTTTCTGTAGAAAAATATTTCTAACGAAAATTTTTCTATAGAAAAATATTTCTAACGAAAATTTTTCTGTAGAAAAATATTTCTAACGAAAATTTTTCTATAGAAAAATATTTCTAACGAAAATTTTTCTATAGAAAAATATTTCTAACGAAAATTTTTCTACAGAAAAATATTTCTAACGAAAATTTTTCTACAGAAAAATATTTCTAACGAAAATTTTTCTATAGAAAAATATTTCTAACGAAAATTTTTCTATAGAAAAATATTTCGATCGAAAATTTTTCTATAGAAAAATATTTCTATCGAAAATTTTTCTATAGAAAAATATTTCTAACGAAAATTTTTCTGTAGAAAAATATTTCTAACGAAAATTTTTCTATAGAAAAATATTTCTAACGAAAATTTTTCTATAGAAAAATATTTCTAACGAAAATTTTTCTATAGAAAAATATTTCTAACGAACATTTTTCTATAGAAAAATATTTCTTTTGAAAATTTTTCTATAGAAAAATATTTCTATCGAAAATTTTTCTATAGAAAAATATTTCTAACGAAAATTTTTCTATAGAAAAATATTTCTAACGAAAATTTTTCTATAGAAAAATATTTATATCGAAAATCTTTCTATAGAAAAATATTTATACTGAACATTTTTCTATATAAAAATATTTCTACCGAAAATTTGTCTATAGAAAAATATTTTTATCGAAACATTTATATAGAAAAATATTGAAGTCATATTAAAAGATTTATTTTGTTGAATAGTATTATCGATTAACTTTGCACAATCTGGACATCTTTGAATCAATATATACTTATATGTATGTACATATGTGTAATGCTTTTTATGTCTTAAGTAACGACATACATATATATCTTTTTTATAAAATATTTATATATTAAGTAAAATCTTAACTATTCAGTATTACAACCTGTGATTTATTTATACGAAATCCTTTTTACTTACTTATCTTCTTTCCATTTTCTTTATCCCTTTTTCTTTAATAAACAAAAAAATCAAATAAAGGTTGCCTGGATAAGAAACCGTGATTTACACATATTGACAGTTGGCACATATACCTACACAACAGATCAACGATTTCAGACCTCCTATCATCGTGATATCGATGAATGGACTTTGCAAATAAAATGGGCACAACAACGAGATGCTGGGGTCTATGAGTGTCAAATATCGACACAGCCAGTCAGAAGTTTTTCGGTTAACCTAAATATTGTGGGTAAGTAAATAAGGCAAGAAACTTATATTAAACAAAATTTACAGACTTATATACATAAAAACATGTTAAGGATTCAAATTACCAAACACATACAAGCACACATTTACACACTTGTCAAACAAACTGACAAAACTCTTTTGCCAGAAGACATTAAAACAAACATTTATGTTTGTTTAAGAGGCCAAAATAAACTTAATTTAAAATTCTTTAGAACTTTGCTCACCAACCGCAAACAAAATTTAAATAGTCAAATTTTTTTAATAAGAAAACCAGCAAAAAAGACTCTGTAATAAGAATTAATGATTTAATCTACATACATATTTACACAGTTACTTATTAATGTATTTATGAATAAATGTAAAAAAATCTGAAATTCAGATGTAAAATCAAGAGTTCATAAGTAGGTTACATGTAGCATGTTGCAACATGCATAAAGCCTCATTAAGGATGCGTAAAAAAATATGAAATTAAAAAAATAAATATATTTTAGTCGCTGAAGCGTATGAGTAACAGTTTTTTTGTTTTAAGGTTAATGACGTTTCCGTCATAAAAATTATGTAAATTTAATGAATGCACTTTTTTTTCCTTTTATGCTACTTTATATGAAAAAAAAACTGTAAAAAATTACTTTTACTTATATACAAGAAAATGTGTGAAAAAAAACTTAAATTATCGTTGACGCCATCATACTCATAATATTCACAACCATCCTCAAAAACTAAAGCCAAGCGGCAGCCAACAACACCCAACAAATGAGCAACACAAACAGGCAACATTATCATCATAGTAGTAGTCATCATCGTCATCATCAACGGCAAGATTGCCGCCAGCAACCAGTAGCTTTAATTGAAACAGTAGCACATCTAAAAGGAATCAACTAAAGTAAAAAAAACACAATAACTGAAACTGAAAAAGCCACATAAGGGTACCCCTTAAACATGCTATGACTAGACTATGACTAGACTATGACTAGACTATGACTAGACTATGACTAGACTATGACTAGACTATGACTAGACTATGACTAGACTATGACTAGACTATGACTAGACTATGACTAGACTATGACTAGACTATGACTAGACTATGACTAGACTATGACTAGACTATGACTAGACTATGACTAGACTATGACTAGACTATGACTAGACTATGACTAGACTATGACTAGACTATGACTAGACTATGACTAGACTATGACTAGACTATGACTAGACTATGACTAGACTATGACTAGACTATGACTAGACTATGACTAGACTATGACTAGACTATGACTAGACTATGACTAGACTATGACTAGACTATGACTAGACTATGACTAGACTATGACTAGACTATGACTAGACTATGACTAGACTATGACTAGACTATGACTAGACTATGACTAGACTATGACTAGACTATGACTAGACTATGACTAGACTATGACTAGACTATGACTAGACTATGACTAGACTATGACTAGACTATGACTAGACTATGACTAGACTATGACTAGACTATGACTAGACTATGACTAGACTATGACTAGACTATGACTAGACTATGACTAGACTATGACTAGACTATGACTAGACTATGACTAGACTATGACTAGACTATGACTAGACTATGACTAGACTATGACTAGACTATGACTAGACTATGACTAGACTATGACTAGACTATGACTAGACTATGACTAGACTATGACTAGACTATGACTAGACTATGACTAGACTATGACTAGACTATGACTAGACTATGACTAGACTATGACTAGACTATGACTAGACTATGACTAGACTATGACTAGACTATGACTAGACTATGACTAGACTATGACTAGACTATGACTAGACTATGACTAGACTATGACTAGACTATGACTAGACTATGACTAGACTATGACTAGACTATGACTAGACTATGACTAGACTATGACTAGACTATGACTAGACTATGACTAGACTATGACTAGACTATGACTAGACTATGACTAGACTATGACTAGACTATGACTAGACTATGACTAGACTATGACTAGACTATGACTAGACTATGACTAGACTATGACTAGACTATGACTAGACTATGACTAGACTATGACTAGACTATGACTAGACTATGACTAGACTATGACTAGACTATGACTAGACTATGACTAGACTATGACTAGACTATGACTAGACTATGACTAGACTATGACTAGACTATGACTAGACTATGACTAGACTATGACTAGACTATGACTAGACTATGACTAGACTATGACTAGACTATGACTAGACTATGACTAGACTATGACTAGACTATGACTAGACTATGACTAGACTATGACTAGACTATGACTAGACTATGACTAGACTATGACTAGACTATGACTAGACTATGACTAGACTATGACTAGACTATGACTAGACTATGACTAGACTATGACTAGACTATGACTAGACTATGACTAGACTATGACTAGACTATGACTAGACTATGACTAGACTATGACTAGACTATGACTAGACTATGACTAGACTATGACTAGACTATGACTAGACTATGACTAGACTATGACTAGACTATGACTAGACTATGACTAGACTATGACTAGACTATGACTAGACTATGACTAGACTATGACTAGACTATGACTAGACTATGACTAGACTATGACTAGACTATGACTAGACTATGACTAGACTATGACTAGACTATGACTAGACTATGACTAGACTATGACTAGACTATGACTAGACTATGACTAGACTATGACTAGACTATGACTAGACTATGACTAGACTATGACTAGACTATGACTAGACTATGACTAGACTATGACTAGACTATGACTAGACTATGACTAGACTATGACTAGACTATGACTAGACTATGACTAGACTATGACTAGACTATGACTAGACTATGACTAGACTATGACTAGACTATGACTAGACTATGACTAGACTATGACTAGACTATGACTAGACTATGACTAGACTATGACTAGACTATGACTAGACTATGACTAGACTATGACTAGACTATGACTAGACTATGACTAGACTATGACTAGACTATGACTAGACTATGACTAGACTATGACTAGACTATGACTAGACTATGACTAGACTATGACTAGACTATGACTAGACTATGACTAGACTATGACTAGACTATGACTAGACTATGACTAGACTATGACTAGACTATGACTAGACTATGACTAGACTATGACTAGACTATGACTAGACTATGACTAGACTATGACTAGACTATGACTAGACTATGACTAGACTATGACTAGACTATGACTAGACTATGACTAGACTATGACTAGACTATGACTAGACTATGACTAGACTATGACTAGACTATGACTAGACTATGACTAGACTATGACTAGACTATGACTAGACTATGACTAGACTATGACTAGACTATGACTAGACTATGACTAGACTATGACTAGACTATGACTAGACTATGACTAGACTATGACTAGACTATGACTAGACTATGACTAGACTATGACTAGACTATGACTAGACTATGACTAGACTATGACTAGACTATGACTAGACTATGACTAGACTATGACTAGACTATGACTAGACTATGACTAGACTATGACTAGACTATGACTAGACTATGACTAGACTATGACTAGACTATGACTAGACTATGACTAGACTATGACTAGACTATGACTAGACTATGACTAGACTATGACTAGACTATGACTAGACTATGACTAGACTATGACTAGACTATGACTATGACTAGACTATGACTAGACTATGACTAGACTATGACTAGACTATGACTAGACTATGACTAGACTATGACTAGACTATGACTAGACTATGACTAGACTATGACTAGACTATGACTAGACTATGACTAGACTATGACTAGACTATGACTAGACTATGACTAGACTATGACTAGACTATGACTAGACTATGACTAGACTATGACTAGACTATGACTAGACTATGACTAGACTATGACTAGACTATGACTAGACTATGACTAGACTATGACTAGACTATGACTAGACTATGACTAGACTATGACTAGACTATGACTAGACTATGACTAGACTATGACTAGACTATGACTAGACTATGACTAGACTATGACTAGACTATGACTAGACTATGACTAGACTATGACTAGACTATGACTAGACTATGACTAGACTATGACTAGACTATGACTAGACTAAGTTATTTTTTCATTTTGTAAATTTGAACCACCCTAATGTCTTAATGTATCTGTTTGAGTGTCTTTGCATGTGTAAGTCTGCGATTTTGTAGTGATTATGAGTGGCAATTTTTTTCATTTAAGTGTATTTCAGTTTTCCCTCTCATTTGTCGTTGTTTTGGTTTTGTTGTAGAGTTTTTCTTTTATGTTTTCTTTTTACTGCATTATAGTTTTTTTTCTACGTTTAAATGTTTAAATATTTTCTTTAATACACTCAAGTGTATAAGCAAGTTTTAATAGGAAAGTACAAACCAATTTTAGGTGGGGGATGTATAGGTTATTATGTATAACTTGGAAATGACCATTTAGGAGACTGCGAATATGAAAATATTTAAGGCAAAATTTACTCTGTCTATTGGATTGTTTTTCTGAAAGAAGGAAGGGTAATTCACCATGACAAATTAAACTTGTAGCCTGTTGAAAGAGGGTATTAGTTGAAGAGGCTATTGTGCCTCATCACCTTTATTTGTTCTTATATTGTTAATCTACAAGAATTTTGATGTAAGTCTAACGGAAATTTAAAATGAAAATTTAAGTTCCGGATATTTAATCCTTATCATAGTATTATTTGAAAAATATTTTGTACTTTTTAAATTCATTGCTACCAAGATTGAATTCACTTTATCATTTCGGTACGATAAACCCAATTCATATATTTTATTAAAATATTAAACAAAAACCATGGCGAAATTCCCAATGCACTGCCATGATGCACTGCTCTGATGTGTCAAAGCTTGTGGAAAAGACAGAGGCCATACCCTATAATATAATTTGCTATGTACAACAAAAGCAATAACGAACAGTAATGAAAATTACGTCAGAGTAATAGAAGACCGAGAAAATAGGAAAAAAAATGAAATTGAAAAAAAAGAGGAAACAAGAATAAAATTAAACTCCCTCTGGTATGACACTCATTTTAATTTTTTTTAGCTTGAGTGTATGTAGGTAAATGTAAGCAGTAATCCCTCAGTTTACGGGGCAAAGATGAATAGGGTAAAATTTTTCTATGAAAAATTATTTTTTTTTTTAATTTTCTATAAAAAATTTTTTCTAAAGCAAAATTATTTCTATAGAAAAATTTTCGATAAAAAAAATTTTTCTATAGAAAAATTTTCGATAAAAAAATTTTTCTATAGAAAAATTTTCGATAAAAAAATTATTTCTATAGAAAAATTTTCGATAAAAAAATTTTTCTATAGAAAAATTTTCGATAAAAAAATTTTTCTATAGAAAAATTTTCGATAAAAAAACTTTTCTATAGAAAAATTTTCGATAAAAAAAACTTTTCTATAGAAAAATTTTCGATAAAAAAATTTTTCTATAGAAAAATTTTCGATAAAAAAATTTTTCTATAGAAAAATTTTCGATAAAAAAATTTTTCTATAGAAAAATTTTCGATAAAAAAATTTTTCTATAGAAAAATTTTCGATAAAAAAATTTTTCTATAGAAAAATTTTCGATAAAAAAATTTTTCTATAGAAAAATTTTCGATAAAAAAATTTTTCTATAGAAAAATTTTCGATAAAAAAATTTTTCTATAGAAAAATTTTCGATAAAAAAATTTTTCTATAGAAAAATTTTCGATAAAAAAATTTTCTATAGAAAAATTTTCGATAAAAAAATTTTTCTATAGAAAAATTTTCGATAAAAAAATTTTTCTATAGAAAAATTTTCGATAAAAAAAATTTTCTATAGAAAAATTTTCGATAAAAAAATTTTTCTATAGAAAAATTTTCGATAAAAAACTTTTTCTATAGAAAAATTTTCGATAAAAAAATTTTTCTATAGAAAAATTTTCGATAAAAAAATTTTTCTATAGAAAAATTTTCGATAAAAAAATTTTTCTATAGAAAAATTTTCGATAAAAAAATTTTTCTATAGAAAAATTTTCGATAAAAAAATTTTTCTATAGAAAAATTTTCGATAAAAAAATTTTTCTATAGAAAAATTTTCGATAAAAAAATTTTTCTATAGAAAAATTTTCGATAAAAAAATTTTTCTATAGAAAAATTTTCGATAAAAAAATTTTTCTATAGAAAAATTTTCGATAAAAAAATTTTTCTATAGAAAAATTTTCGATAAAAAAATTTTTCTATAGAAAAGTTTTCGATAAAAAAATTTTTCTATAGAAAAATTTTCGATAAAAAAACTTTTCTATAGAAAAATTTTCGATAAAAAAATTTTTCTATAGAAAAATTTTCGATAAAAAAATTTTTCTATAGAAAAATTTTCGATAAAAAAATTTTTCTATAGAAAAATTTTCGATAAAAAAATTTTTCTATAGAAAAATTTTCGAAAAAAAATTTTTCTATAGAAAAATTTTCGAAAAAAAATTTTTCTATAGAAAAATTTTCGAAAAAAAATTTTTCTATAGAAAAATTTTCGATAAAAAAATTTTTCTATAGACAAATTTTCGATAAAAAAATTTGTCTATAGAAAATTTTTCGATAAAAAAATTTTTCTATAGAAAAATTTTCGATAAAAAAATTTTTCTATAGAAAAATTTTCGATAAAAAAAATTTTCTATAGAAAAATTTTCGATAAAAAAAATTTTTCTATAGAAAAATTTTCGATAAAAAAAATTTTTCTATAGAAAAATTTTCGATAAAAAAATTTTTCTATAGAAAAATTTTCGATAAAAAAATTTTTCTATAGAAATAGAAAAATTTTCGATAAAAAAAAATTTTTCTACAGAAAAATTTTCGGTATAAAAATTTTTCTACAGAAAAATTTTCGATATAAAATTTTCTATAAAAAAAAATTTTTATCGAAAAGTTTTTTGGTCGAAATTTGTAAATCGAGGCCTTACTATATGTATATAGAAAAGTATGTGCTAGTGTAATTTATGCAAAAGTTTCAACAAGCATTTGACTTTTTGTTATCATTATCTCAAGATCGTCGCATTCTTCATTGCCACCATAAATATTTATGTGTGAGTTAAACAAAAGCAAAAAGACAGGGCACAGGGTAACTTGAACGGTTCAGGGTAGCAGAAGCAATAAGTAGTTGAGGTTATGGTAATTGAAGATTGCAAAATATATGTGTACTCCCATCAGCTTAAGGGTCTTTATGGGTATTTTGCAATGATAATTTTATGCTAAAAATTATCTATACAATTATGATGTGAAATGCAATTGGATACAAGAATATAAAATTGATAAGAAATACAAAAAAAAAAAAGAAAATCTGTGTTCATTAGCAAGAACGGCATAAGTCGTGAAAAGATTTCAGGAAGGTCACTTTAGTCTATATAGAGCTTAAACATACACACTCAACGATCTTAAAAAAATTTCTATCTTAGTAAAATTTAAAGAAATCTCCCCATTTTTGTAAGTGGTATTCCTTAGATAAAGTTTACAGGTTTTAATACTAAATTTTAGTGGAAGTTGTTTACATTTTAAGTCGTCTTAAGCAGTTTTTGCATATGAACACAAAAATAACTATGTACATATAGTATTTATGTATATAGTAATATCAGGTGTAAGAAAGGACAAGAAATTTTTATTTTTTTTTTTTATTGTATTAATTTTATTGAATTACTTTATTTAATTGATTTGTTATTCTTATTTTATTTCTTATAATTTCATTTTTATTGTTATTTCTTTACTTTAGATACTCTTGACACTGAACAATATGATACCCTTCAGCAATTTTACAATGATGAATCATTTGTTATTTCAAATGATCGAATTTATCAATCGGCTGATGATGAATTTGCTGGAATGTTTGGTCCGGTACAACCTGTTGCTGGTTTGAGAATTTTTATTTTTTTTATATATAATTTGAGCTTTTACTAACATTTAGTTTACACTAACATTTATATTTCTGTGATGTGTTATGGTTTTCTAACTACAATAACAGTCGACAATTAAAATAATATTAAGTTTTTTAAATGTACTATATCGTCGGCCTATATCTAAAATGGCTTATCTGCAGATTTTAGAAGTTGAGATTTTATACCATACAATTCCGTATGACGCGCTTTACCTACAGTGTGAATTTTTTTTTATCAAAATGTTAATTTATTCGAGACTTATTCACTTTTTTGTTTGGCTTATCTTTTTTTTCGAAGACAAAATGATTTATCTACTTTGTTTTTACTAAATAGTCATAGAAGTTGTAAACAAAAATCTATAATAAGGGAAAATTATTAAAACTTTTTTTACTTTTCTGATTAGTGATTAGTGAACCGCCGTGGTATAGCAGGTTAGTCATCCGCCTAGCATACCAGAGGTCCCAAGTTCAATCCCTGTCAGACCCACTTGAAAAAAAGTAATTTTCAAAAAGCGGCGGTTCACCTCATAACTCCGCTAGCCACTGGTTATTGAGTATTAGGCTATGAAAAACTTCGCTAACTAATGCATTTGCCGTTCAGAGCCGGCGTTAAAACGTAGGTCCCTTTCAATGAGTCTATAATTCTTAGCAATAAGAAGATATCTTCCTTCAAGTAGAAAAGATGAAAAATTTTAAAATATTTTAACTTTTATAAAAGAAAGTGCATCTTGAAAAACTCACTTTTTCACAATATAAATTATTACGAATAAAATATAATAAAAGTCGTATAAAGTACAATTTAGTTATTTAAAAGTATCTCAAATCATGAGGGAGTATTGTGTAATCGGAATGACATAAATTTCTTAAATTATATTATGCAATCCACTTTCCTACAAATTCACTATGAACAAAATGGTTTATTTATATATTTTAAAATTTTATATATAAATATTTTCGAAGACAAAACGGCTGATCTACCGTAAAATCGCGAATAATGGTTTTTCTTTAATAAGTTTTATTCCAGGAAGTGAGAAGGAGTCTACCAATCATATTGTAAAAGATCACTTTGTTAAAAACTCACTAATAAGAGAATTAAAGAGTTTTTTGCTTCTTCTGAAAAATCAGTATTTTGCAGATAAGCCATTTTAGATATAGGCCGACGATATGTTTTTAATACTTTTTGTAATAAATTAGGACAACCCTTTTATAAGTTTTCAAAAATTTCAAATTTATACCATGCCAAAAAAATTGTAAGGTATAACCGTTCTCTCTTACAAAAAAAATTTTTGAAGTAAATGCGAAATATTTGAAATTTTTTTTTGTAAACAATTATAAAAATCGTTGCCACATGTGAGAAATGGGAATATTATTATCAGGAAATTTTGAATGTATAATGTGTAATGTGTTGTAAGCATTTCGTTAAAACTTATTTTATAAAGTTTAGCGGATCCTGCACAAGGAAAAAAAAGACTTGAGATAATTCAATTTTGTCATAATATATTTAAAGTATGTTTGTGTAACATATTTTTTTATAATTTATGTTACAGTTTCTTCAGCTTCTTTTTGGGATTGAAAATTTTATTTTCACCAAAATTTTATTTAAAAAACGTATCTTCAAATATGTTCTTATAGATAGATTTTGGTGTGATCTTTTATAGTATGAGAATTATGGGCTTTTTAAATTTCAAAAATTATACGGCATAACTTTAGAAGTTTATATCCGATATAAACTGGTATATCAAACAAAAGCTACTGAAAGTATCATTCAAAGATTATAAAGATTAAGAGCTCATATACTCAAAATTTATTTTTACAACCGACTTTGTTTATAAAAATGTAGCGAGTTAGTTATGACAGCGTAAAATTTTACTTCTATTGAGTTAGAGTTATATAAATAATATTTATATAACTCTAACTCAATAGAAGTAAAATTTTACTTATTAAACATACATTTTTATATTACATATAAAATGTATATATTTTTTTGTCTATATCTGCAACTGTAGTCGGTAATCGTGTGGCTATGTCGACGCTTAAAAAATTATTTCTATTTAAATAAATGTATTCTAATTTTAACAGGTTGTAGCCCGTAGCCAGCAGTCGTGATTGTGTTTATAGTATAATAGCAAACCGAAACTGGGATTTTTAAAAGTAGTATGGTAGCATAATTTGAGAAAAGAAAATAATAATTCGATCAAACGTCAGAAAGTTAATATGGCTGACAAAAGAGAGAACGGTTATACCTTACTAATTTCTTTTATCATGATTTATACAATCTTTTGAATTGAATTTTTGAATTTTTAAATAGGTTAATTAAGATTTATTCATATTATTTCCTAATAGATTTATTCATATTATTTCCTAGTAGCCAGTAATTTTTTAAGAGCTCTAAAAATACACATAAAATTTAAAATTGAAGTCTATAAAATGATCTATTTATCTCTATATATCACAAGTAAGAAAGTGATATAGTCGGTCAAGCCCCACCATACGATACCCTTCACCACTAAGGTCAAGGGTGTTTTTTTTTCATGTATAAAGACAAATATTTGCTAAATTTTGTCATCATACAAACATTTTCGCAAAACTTTTTTATAAGAGCTTAAAAATGGAATATCTCCGTCAATTTTAAAGTCTCCATCAATTTTTTTTGTAATTTTTTCGTGAAAAGACAAGAAGTCATAAAATTATTATCAGAAAAAAATCGTAGGGGTGCTTATGAGTGAAAAAATGAAATAAAAAATTTTTAAACTTTTTTTTTGGTCAAATTTTGAAAATAAATTTTTGAACTTTATTTAGTTTAAAACACACACAAATTATCTAAAAGTCCTGTCAATTTGAGCAAAATTGTTAAAAATGTCTCAGAGATATTAAATTTTAAAAATTAAGTTATCTTAAAATTTAGTGCCCTGTGGTTCCCAGAATTTTAAAAATTTTCAAAAACCCTTTGGCACAAAAATGACTCATACCTAACACTAAACTTTTACCAAGTTTCAAAGAAATCGAAATACCCAATTGCAACTTTGATTTTTTTGAGAAATTTTGACCCAGCGTTTTCCGTCATTTGGACTTATATGAGAGCTAGGGTCAAATGTGGACTGATTATCTCGAAATTTGGCAAATTGATTAAAGTTGTAACAAAAATTATGTCTGCAAAAAATAAACTTATAATTCTCATTATCTTCAGATTAAACAGCGTTTTAGTGATTTTTGCCTCATTTAGTGCGTTTTGACAGAAGAGTTTGTATGGGAGCTATGGTCAAATGTGGACTAATTTCAACGAAATTTGGTACAGTGATTTAAGTTTACATAGGCAGTATTTGTTTTAAATTTCTTGAAAAAATATAGATATTTGTGGCCAATATATCAATTCCGGGAAGTTCGACCTATGGGAGGTACCATAACTAATGAACTGATTTTGACGAAATGATCTGTGCCAAATTTCATTAAATTATCTTTAGAACTGCGACCTGTAGTTTGATTACAAGGTTTATATAGGGGTCCAGCCAGTCGGACGGGCGGACATCGCTAAATCGACTCGGAAGGTGTGTCTAAGACAACTTTTTCTATGCGTTACATACATCAGAAAAACTTCTAATACCCTTTCCACCTATGGTGGTGAAGGGTATAAAAATGGATGTGTTTAAGTATGTAACGTATAGACTCCAAAACGGCTGGGACGATTTTGATAACATTTTCAGGGAATCTTCAGAATATACAGGCGGGTGACACATTTAGAATGTTTTTAACATAATGTTATTAACATAATGTTGTCAAAATCGATCTAGACGCCAAGCTGGTTGCTTGTAGTAAAGAAATTATGGATGATATTGAGATAACGTTTTACCTTACCGTATGGGTCTTCCACATTATGAAACTTCGGCAATAATAAACAGTCCTCCGTGTATGCACTCATAGGTATATATATATCAATTCAACGTATGTATATGTATATTAATTTAACGTTTATATATATGTATATTAATCCCCAAAGGAGCGGGGAGTTAAACAGATGTGGCTTGTTTAATCTCTAAATCTTCAGATATGTTGGCATTTGGGCCTGCAACATGTTTTGAAAGAGGACGAAAGAGTCAAGCGTCTCTGGAATCATTATTTTACAAGGCCTTTGTCGGTTCAATCCTCGTGCGATCTGAGTGGAAATTGTGGTTATTGCTATGCTTTTTACTGAATCCATGCAGGTGACGAACTTTAGGTAGCTGGCTTGTCATTTGGGGGATACATGAAGCTCTAGTGTTTTTGGAACTGGTGACAGGAGGGATATTGGTCTGTACGATAATCTCTCATTTTTATTTTAACAATTGCGATTTTACTAATCTCTAGATTTGAGAGAAATGAGCTTACTAGTTTCTGTTTTAAGATAGCAAATTGCAATTCTTCAAGTGATCTAGCCAACGGTTATGCTTGTCTTCAATACTCAACTTGCTACGATCACGCATCATCTGGACAATCCTAGGATATTTATTATGCTACAACAGATTGTGTCATGCTTATCTGCTAGTCTCACTTCTTCTGCTGCGAACTACGGCCTTACTTCTAATAAAGAGGATAAGGCGAATGGGTTATGCATTGATGATTTCGTGGAACTTTTTTAATTCGTCGTGTAAGTTAGAGGGCAATTGTCGATCATTGAAGGGGTGGTCGGTGAATTATATGAAGATGTTTTAGTCTTTTTTCTTAAAATTGATGTACGTACGGCTTTCAGAGTCGATGAAATCGCTAAGTTGCTCCTGTCTAAAGATTACTGGTAGGTAGTCTGATGCTGGAGACACAATTGTGATTCAGCCGTCCTCCAGAAACAGTCGTGATTTTTCTCTGTTAAAGGTTTCCGATGTCGTGATGATAACTATTTGGACAACTAGTTAGAGGCGGAATGTATACATAATAGAGTGCTAACTGTGCGTCTCCTAATATGATATAAATACCCTGATCTTTAAGATATTGATTTCTACTATCAAAATCAAGAGATAGAATTTCTATACTGCACTGAGTTTGGATCGATAAATGCTATTGGATCATTGTTTCGGGTGATGCAAGGCATGTGGCACCATTATTTTTAAACCACATATCAGTCATGTCCAGCTCTTTTAACTGAGGCAAACAAATTTGTACTGGTCACCATTTACAGTAAGTAACGTTTCTGTTTTTGTCATCTTTCCAAAAGTTTTGTCCAAGGGTGTTACCGGTAAGCCATGTGGTAGGTTGTGTGTCGCTTATTCATTCAACAGCTGTCTTTTATAAGGCAAATTGTGGAATATAATCTACTTAGTAGAATAACAGAGGTCCAACTGTTTTTAAAGGCCCTGAATCGATAATTCAGGGCCCACAACATGTTCCGCAACTTTTATATTTCTTTCTGGTTTTATATCCAACAACAATTTTATCACAAGTTTTCTCATAGCCGCTTCAGAAGGTAGCTCAAATTGAACATAAAACTAAAAAACGGAAAGCTTTTTAATCCCTTCGCTATATTGTATCCATATGAATTTACTCAACGTTGAAGATATCGAACAATCTAAAACAATCTGATTTTGATATCGATGTATTATTGCTTTTTAAGATCTTATGGCAGATATAGCTGCTATACTTTACTCTGTCTACACTCTATGTATGTGTGTTGCAGGTTTGATGTCTAATACTTTTATTATTAGACATCAAACACATACATAGAGTACAAAATTTAGTGATAAGATTCCGAATAGCAGCTATAGAAGGTCGTTCAAATTGACCATTAAAGAAAAGAAGTGGAATATTGCTTTCATAAACCATTAGCTATTTTGTATCCACACTTAATTTTGGAGGCATCTGACAATCTCTAATAAATTTAATAATAAATCTCCAATAAATTAATAAATTTCGGAGGTTGTTGACTTATATATATATTTTGAAGATTAAGATCTTCAACAAAATTGATGATTTTTATGCAGAGGAGTCCATAGCAAACTGTCAAAAGCTTATTTTAAAGTTCTAATCTTTTTAACTTTTTTTTAAAATAATAAACTTTAGCGAACTATAATAAATGACAATATGCATATTTATGATTGTATTGATATAAAATATGCCATAGATAAAATATTTAACGAGGACGAAGTAAAACTATAAAATAATCCCATATATTGAAGTACCATACTCCTGTTATTCAGGTTTTGCGTAACAAATGTCTAGAATATGAAAAATGTGTCTGAAGTTTAAAACAATATTTTATACATCCGGAACTCATATATATTTTATGACACTCTAACATTTTTTTTCCTATCTAACCGTATTTGCATGCCAAGCGAATATGCAATTTATTAAAGTGAGTTTGTCAGTACATACGAGTATGTCTGTCTGTCTGTATGTTTAGACAATTTGTGTGAACATAGAAGAAAAAATTACATATTTAACTCTTCATAACATTAATGTGGAGGATATTCTATTGAATATTCTCACTTTTGCAAAAAATAGAAAAAAAGTACAGAAAAACTGAATAATACATTTATATGCAAATTCGCTCTGCTGAATATGTCTGTATTTATGAGCTAAAAGCAAAAAAATATAAAAAAGAAGAAATGGTTATAAATATAATCTATCTACATGAAAAGGGGATCACATTCCAGATTTACATACCCTTATAACATCATAAGCAGATTTGGCTGTTCTAGTCTGCGTACAGTGAAACATTTCACTTGAAAATTGTAAAAAAGCATTAACTTTTGATGGAAAAGTTATTTTTATTTATTTATTTTAAATGTATTTTATGTATTTTTATTTTATTTATTTTAAATGTTAATTGGAGGACGACGAAGTCATAAAAAATCATGCGAAAAGAATATAAGTGGAATTTAAATATTTTGTAGAAAAAAATTAAATCATAAAGTTTTCTATAAAAAAAATCATAGTGAAAATTTTTCTATAGAAAAAATTTCATAAATAAAAATTTTTCTATAGAAAAAATTTCATAAATGAAAATTTTTCTATAGAAAAAATTTCATAAATGAAAATTTTTCTATAGAAAAAATTTCATAAATGAAAATTTTTCTATAGAAAAAATTTCATAAATGAAAATTTTTCTATAGAAAAAATTTCATAAATGAAAATTTTTCTATAGAAAAAATTTCATAAATGAAAATTTTTCTATAGAAAAAATTTCATAAATGAAAATTTTTCTATAGAAAAAATTTCATAAATGAAAATTTTTCTATAGAAAAAATTTCATAAATGAAAATTTTTCTATAGAAAAAATTTCATAAATGAAAATTTTTCTATAGAAAAAATTTCATAAATGAAAATTTTTCTATAGAAAAAATTTCATAAATGAAAATTTTTCTATAGAAAAAATTTCATAAATGAAAATTTTTCTATAGAAAAAATTTCATAAATGAAAATTTTTCTATAGAAAAAATTTCATAAATGAAAATTTTTCTATAGAAAAAATTTTATAAATGAAAATTTTTCTATAGAAAAAATTTCATAAATGAAAATTTTTCTATAGAAAAAATTTCATAAATGAAAATTTTTCTATAGAAAAAATTTCATAAATGAAAATTTTTCTATAGAAAAAATTTCATAAATGAAAATTTTTCTATAGAAAAAATTTCATAAATGAAAATTTTTCTATAGAAAAAATTTCATAAATGAAAATTTTTCTATAGAAAAAATTTCATAAATGAAAATTTTTCTATAGAAAAAATTTCATAAATGAAAATTTTTCTATAGAAAAAATTTCATAAATGAAAATTTTTCTATAGAAAAAATTTCATAAATGAAAATTTTTCTATAGAAAAAATTTCATAAATGAAAATTTTTCTATAGAAAAAATTTCATAAATGAAAATTTTTCTATAGAAAAAATTTCATAAATGAAAATTTTTCTATAGAAAAAATTTCATAAATGAAAATTTTTCTATAGAAAAAATTTCATAAATGAAAATTTTTCTATAGAAAAAATTTCATAAATGAAAATTTTTCTATAGAAAAAATTTCATAAATGAAAATTTTTCTATAGAAAAAATTTCATAAATGAAAATTTTTCTATAGAAAAAATTTCATAAATGAAAATTTTTCTATAGAAAAAATTTCATAAATGAAAATTTTTCTATAGAAAAAATTTCATAAATGAAAATTTTTCTATAGAAAAAATTTCATAAATGAAAATTTTTCTATAGAAAAAATTTCATAAATGAAAATTTTTCTATAGAAAAAATTTCATAAATGAAAATTTTTCTATAGAAAAAATTTCATAAATGAAAATTTTTCTATAGAAAAAATTTCATAAATGAAAATTTTTCTATAGAAAAAATTTCATAAATGAAAATTTTTCTATAGAAAAAATTTCATAAATGAAAATTTTTCTATAGAAAAAATTTCATAAATGAAAATTTTTCTATAGAAAAAATTTCATAAATGAAAATTTTTCTATAGAAAAAATTTCATAAATGAAAATTTTTCTATAGAAAAAATTTTATAAATGAAAATTTTTCTATAGAAAAAATTTCATAAATGAAAATTTTTCTATAGAAAAAATTTCATAAATGAAAATTTTTCTGTAGAAAAAATTTCATAAATGAAAATTTTTCTGTAGAAAAAATTTCATAAATGAAAATTTTTCTGTAGAAAAAATTTCATAAATGAAAATTTTTCTATAGAAAAAATTTCATAAATGAAAATTTTTCTATAGAAAAAATTTCATAAATGAAAATTTTTCTATAGAAAAAATTTCATAAATGAAAATTTTTCTATAGAAAAAATTTCATAAATGAAAATTTTTCTATAGAAAAAATTTCATAAATGAAAATTTTTCTATAGAAAAAATTTCATAAATGAAAATTTTTCTATAGAAAAAATGAAAATTTTTCTATAGAAAAAATTTCATAAATGAAAATTTTTCTATAGAAAAAATTTCATAAATGAAAATTTTTCTATAGAAAAAATTTCATAAATGAAAATTTTTCTATAGAAAAAATTTCATAAATGAAAATTTTTCTATAGAAAAAATTTCATAAATGAAAATTTTTCTATAGAAAAAATTGATGATTTTTATAAAGGAAGTAAAGTAAAACTCCGAGAAATATTTAATATGAAATTCAGTTTATTGATAATTATGTTTAATGAAGTATGTCTTTACACAACGAGAATTAGAATGAGAATAAAGATAATATTAAGAATGAACAATACAAAAGTAGAAGAACAACGTATACATTGGAGTTGCCAGATTATTTTCAATACTCCTCCTCAATGTAGATGTTGTTTCACAAAAACAAATTTAATTCAATCTCAATAAATCTACAAATACACAATGTTTAATCTTCGGAAGATTTTTCGTTAAAATATCGGCGATCATATCGGCCGTCGGACAATATACTAGCTCCACCTCATTACTTTTAACCAAGTCTCTGATGTGATGGAATCTTATATCAATGTGTTTGCTACGCTTATGCAAGACAGGATTTTCTGCTAATTTCTGAGCGCCTTGATTATCGATGTGTAGAATAATCGGAACATCACCATGCTCTCCCAAATCAATTAATAATCTTTTTAAGTAAATAGCTTCTTTTGCTGCTTCGGAAGCTGCCATATATTCAGCCTCTGTACTGCTAAGTGCGACTGAACATTGTTTTCTTGACTCCCAGGAGATAGGACATCCATTGTAGTAAAATACAAATCCTGTATAAGATTTTCTGTCCTCTGCGTTACCTCCCCAGTCTGCATCAACAAAGCCCTCTAGGCCACAACCTTTGGATCCGTAAATCATCTTTAAATTTTTAGTTCCGGCCAAATACCTCAATATGTGCTTTAGCTTTGTCATATGTTCAATATGAGGATCTGAATTTCTTTGAGCCATCTTGGATATCGAGTGCAATATATCGGGTCTAGTTGATATAGCTAAATACATTAGAGCACCTATCAACGATTGGTAGTCATGTTGATCACATTTCTCGCAGTCACTACCGCAATTTGTTTGGTAACCAGCTTCTAATGGTACCGAAACTGACTTACACTCATCCATTCCATATTGCTTTAAAATATCTAAAATATATTGATTTTGGCTCAATTTAATCTCACCTGTTTCAGATTCCCTCTCAATTTCCATTCCTAGGAAATGTTTTAATGGACCTTTATCACTGACCTCAAACTCACTTGAAATGTCTGCTTTCACTTGCTGAACTACTGCCAAATTACTGGATCCAACAATCAAGTCGTCCACATAAACTGCAATTAAAACCAAATTATCTCTGATGGTCGCCTTATATAAACATGGTTCGTTATCGCAAGGAACGAAATTCATCTTTCTTAACACGCCATCGAGTTTGCTGTTCCATTCTTTACCGCTTTGTTTTAAACCATAAATTGCCTTATAAAGACGCAAAACTTTATTCGGTGATCTCTCATCAACGAAATTAGGGGGTTGTTGCATATAAATTACATCCTGTAAATTACTATTTAAATATGCTGTGCTGACATCCATCTGATGTAAATGCATTTTATTTTTCACTGCTAATGCCAGAAGCAATCGTATAGTTGAATAACGCACAACTGGAGAAAAAGTCTCGCTAAAATCAACTCCAAACCGTTGGTTACAACCTTTGGCTACTAGACGTGCCTTGTACCGTTCAATCTCTCCATTTGGACCACGCTTCAGAGCATACACCCACTTACACGGTATCGCCATGTGCCCCTCTGGTAAATTCACTAAACCCCAGGTTTTATTCTTTTTAAGAGCAAGAAATTCATCTTCCATGGCCTTTTTCCAAAACTGTTTGTTTTTGCTCGAAAATGCCTCCTCAACCGTTTGCGGAATATTTTCATTCATCGCCACACAGATTTCATTTTGCTCAGTTTGATTATAATTAAACTGCTTTTTCGGCCTGCCGGGTTTACCGCTGCGAATTATTTTAGGCCTACCACGACCCACACATTGTTGCTCATTATGATTACTGGAACCATCATCATTAGCTTCTGCATCAAAAAACTCCTCACGATCAACTTCTTGCACAGGAGGTTGGCATTCTTTGTCAACTGCATCTGCACCGTTGTCGCCTACATTCTGATCTAAGCATAAGATCAAATAATCATCAGCCTTAAGATTTTCTTTATTGCTGTTGTTGTTGCCGTCACCAATTTCTGCACCATACAAATTTTCATCGAACAAAACATCTCTTTGCTCGACTACAGTTCTTGTTGTTGTATTAAAAAGACGATAAGCTTTTGACGTCATAGAATATCCAACCATAATATATGGTGTACCCTTTGCCTCAAACTTCGATTTATGAGATGATTTGTTAAGGCTTACTGCATATGCACCAAAAGTCTTTAAATGTCCTACACTAGGTTTTCTGCCGAACCACACTTCATATGGTGTTTTATTTTCCAATTGTTTTGTTGGGCATCGGTTTCTAATATATGCAGCAGTATTTACTGCTTCTGCCCATAAATATTCTTTTACGCCAGCATGCACCATCATGGATCGTGCCATTTCTATAAGAGTACGATTGGCTCGTTCTGCCACGCCGTTCTGCTGAGGCGTATACGGCACCGTCAGTTGTCTTCTTATACCTTGTGCAGCCAAATATTCATTAAATTGAGTACTCAAAAACTCACCACCATTATCTGTTCGCAATGTTTTTATTTTACAACCAGTCTGTTTTTCTACATGAGCCTTGAATAATTGAAACTTCTCAAAAACTTCGCTCTTGTTTTTAATCATGTATACAAAAACCATTCGAGACATGTCGTCAATAAATGTTACGAAATACTTTGCTCCACCAACAGACTTTATGTTGAAAGGCCCACAAACGTCAGAATGAACGACTTCTAACATGCTGTTTGTCTTCGTATTACTCTCTTTTGGGAATGATAGAACATGTATCTTACTCAACATACATGTTTTACATTTTGCAGCTTCATTCATGCTGTTAACATTCATCCCTTTTACCATGTCATTGTTACATAAATCATGCAAACTTTTAAAATTCAAATGGCCATATCTGTTATGCCAAACAGTATTGATGTTATTAGCAGCGCATACTCTTTCAACAGTATGATCGTTCTCTGCAACGAACATGTTATCTATGCGCGCGGCCTTAAGTACAACAGTACCATCTCTTCTCTTTATTACAGACTTGTTTGAATCGAACACCACAAACAATCCACAATCGACTGCTTTATTTACAGAAATGAAGTTTCCCTGCAACTCGGAAGAGAACAAAACGTTTTGAAGTAAAATTTCAAAATTATTGTTGTAAATTAATACATCACCTTTTCCACTGGCCGTAATGAATTTATTGCCAGCCAAAGCAATAACTTCATTATGATCATTAAAACGAACGAACATTTCTCTGTTGTTACACATGTGTGCTGTAGCTCCGCTGTCGATGTACCAACTGTTTATATTCAACGAACTTCTGTCTGCTGCAGCTACCATCGTCATTGCTTGTGCTTCGTTTTTCTTCTTGTGTTTTTTCTCGCAGTTACTAGCATAGTGACCAAAAACACCACACAAAAAACACTTGCCCTTGAACTTTTTGTTATTCTTTTTGTCTCTATTTGAATTAGTTGTTTTTGCAATTAATGCTTTTTGTTGAGAACTTGACGCTGCATGCCCGTTATCTATTTTTTCTTTTCTTCTCTTTCCTTCTTCTAGAAGTTTCTGCTTCAATAAAGGTAATTTTGGCAAATCATCCCTTGTTTCCATTGCAATCACGAAATTATCAAACTCTTTTGGGAGACTTGAAAGGAGCATGATGACTAGTAACTCCTCCTGGATCTGAATGCCACTTTCTGTCAACTTCTCTGATATTTCGGCAAATTCATTTAGATGATTCACAACATTACCATCCTCAGGCATTGACAGATTCACTAACCTTTTGTATAGTGACACCTTCTGTAGCGGTCCTTTTGGCATGTGAACTTGTTGCAACGTAGTCCAGGCATCATGGGAAGATTTACAATTCTTTATGTAACACAATTGTGCTGCCTTCACACCCAAGCATATGGTCGCAAGCGCCTTTTCGTCATCGGATTCCCACTTCTCGTTGTTCTCATCTTGATTTCCACGTTTCAATTGTCCACTGACAATTTTCCAGAAACCACCATGAATCAAGATGCTTTTCATCTGTATGGACCAACTGTCGTAGTTGTTTTCGTCCAACTTTTCAATTTGCATCACCGGTGCACTCATTTTATTGTTTTTTCTTAAAAGCACAGAACTTCAATATTTCACAGTTTCCTTCTGCTAGTCCGTAACACTTTTACGGGATCTGGATACTATTCTTCTTTTATGGATTCTAGGAATTATTATTTCTTTACGGGTCCTGGGCCCATAACCTGATGATTTTTATAAAGGAAGTAAAGTAAAACTCCGAGAAATATTTAATATGAAATTCAGTTTATTGATAATTATGTTTAATGAAGTATGTCTTTACACAACGAGAATTAGAATGAGAATAAAGATAATATTAAGAATGAACAATACAAAAGTAGAAGAACAACGTATACATTGGAGTTGCCAGATTATTTTCAATAAAAATTTCATAAATGAAAATTTTTCTATAGAAAAAATTTCATAAATGAAAATTTTTCTATAGAAAAAATTTCATAAATGAAAATTTTTCTATAGAAAAAATTTCATAAATGAAAATTTTTCTATAGAAAAAATTTCATAAATGAAAATTTTTCTATAGAAAAAATTTCATAAATGAAAATTTTTCTATAGAAAAAATTTCATAAATGAAAATTTTTCTATAGAAAAAATTTCATAAATGAAAATTTTTCTATAGAAAAAATTTCATAAATGAAAATTTTTCTATAGAAAAAATTTCATAAATGAAAATTTTTCTATAGAAAAAATTTCATAAATGAAAATTTTTCTATAGAAAAAATTTCATAAATGAAAATTTTTCTATAGAAAAAATTTCATAAATGAAAATTTTTCTACAGAAAAAATTTCATAAATGAAAATTTTTCTATAGAAAAAATTTCATAAATGAAAATTTTTCTATAGAAAAAATTTCATAAATGAAAATTTTTCTATAGAAAAAATTTCATAAATGAAAATTTTTCTATAGAAAAAATTTCATAAATGAAAATTTTTCTATAGAAAAAATTTCATAAATGAAAATTTTTCTATAGAAAAAATTTCATAAATGAAAATTTTTCTATAGAAAAAATTTCATAAATGAAAATTTTTCTATAGAAAAAATTTCATAAATGAAAATTTTTCTATAGAAAAAATTTCATAAATGAAAATTTTTCTATAGAAAAAATTTCATAAATGAAAATTTTTCTATAGAAAAAATTTCATAAATGAAAATTTTTCTATAGAAAAAATTTCATAAATGAAAATTTTTCTATAGAAAAAATTTCATAAATGAAAATTTTTCTATAGAAAAAATTTCATAAATGAAAATTTTTCTATAGAAAAAATTTCATAAATGAAAATTTTTCTATAGAAAAAATTTCATAAATGAAAATTTTTCTATAGAAAAAATTTCATAAATGAAAATTTTTCTATAGAAAAAATTTCATAAATAAAAATTTTTCTATAGAAAAAATTTCATAAATGAAAATTTTTCTATAGAAAAAATTTCATAAATGAAAATTTTTCTATAGAAAAAATTTCATAAATGAAAATTTTTCTATAGAAAAAATTTCATAAATGAAAATTTTTCTATAGAAAAAATTTCATAAATGAAAATTTTTCTATAGAAAAAATTTCATAAATGAAAATTTTTCTATAGAAAAAATTTCATAAATGAAAATTTTTCTATAGAAAAAATTTCATAAATGAAAATTTTTCTATAGAAAAAATTTCATAAATGAAAATTTTTCTATAGAAAAAATTTCATAAATGAAAATTTTTCTATAGAAAAAATTTCATAAATGAAAATTTTTCTATAGAAAAAATTTCATAAATGAAAATTTTTCTATAGAAAAAATTTCATAAATGAAAATTTTTCTATAGAAAAAATTTCATAAATGAAAATTTTTCTATAGAAAAAATTTCATAAATGAAAATTTTTCTATAGAAAAAATTTCATAAATGAAAATTTTTCTATAGAAAAAATTTCATAAATGAAAATTTTTCTATAGAAAAAATTTCATAAATGAAAATTTTTCTATAGAAAAAATTTCATAAATGAAAATTTTTCTATAGAAAAAATTTCATAAATGAAAATTTTTCTATAGAAAAAATTTCATAAATGAAAATTTTTCTATAGAAAAAATTTCATAAATGAAAATTTTTCTATAGAAAAAATTTCATAAATGAAAATTTTTCTATAGAAAAAATTTCATAAATGAAAATTTTTCTATAGAAAAAATTTCATAAATGAAAATTTTTCTATAGAAAAAATTTCATAAATGAAAATTTTTCTATAGAAAAAATTTCATAAATGAAAATTTTTCTATAGAAAAAATTTCATAATGGAAATTTTTCTATAGAAAAATTTCATAATGGAAAAAATTTCATAAATGAAAATTTTTCTATAGAAAAAATTTCATAAATGAAAATTTTTCTATAGAAAAAATTTCATAAATGAAAATTTTTCTATAGAAAAAATTTCATAAATGAAAATTTTTCTATAGAAAAAATTTCATAAATGAAAATTTTCATAATGAAATTTTTTCTATAGAAAAATTTTCATAATTAAATTTTTTCTATAGAAAATTTTTCATTATGAAATTTTTTCTATAGAAAAATTTTCATTATGAAATTTTTTCTATAGAAATTTCATAATGAAATTTTTTCTATAGAAATTTCATAATGAAATTTTTTCTATAGAAAAAATTTCATATAGAAAAAATTATGAAAATTTTCTATAGAAAAAATTTTCATTATTAAAATTTTCCTATAGAAAAAATTTCATAATAAAAAATTTTCTATAGAAAAAATTTCATTATGAAAATTTTTTTATCGAAAAAATTTCATTATGAAAATTTTTGTATAGAAAAATTTCATTATGAAAATTTTTTTTCTATAGAAAAATTTCATATTGAAAATTTTTTCTATAGAAAAATTTCATATTTTTTCTATAGAAAAAAATTTCGTACTAAAAATTTTCTATAGAAAAAAATTTTGTTTTTATTTACACTGTGCAATCGAATGCCACATTATGTTTGTATCTCACCTAGATACGAATACATATTTAGACAAATACGCAAACGCATATAAAAGTCATAAACTTTTTTGTTTGTCTCTGTGAAAATATCCTTTTTCAGTTTTTGTTTCGGCTTTTGCTATAACCATTATTTAAATATGCCTGATAATGTGTTTTTAATGACTTATTTTTTTAGTTTTTTTTTTTTATTTATTTGGCGCCTATGGTTGCCTGGTTTCACAGGAATATAAAATGTTTTTTTTTTTCTTTTGATTTTTTCTATGTTTGTATTTATGTAAAAAATTAATTACGAAATTAGTTTTTTTCCAACTTTTGCACAAATTTCAATATAATGATGGCAAGCAAAAACCAGTACAATTTTTTTTTTCTTTCGTTATTATCGTTACTGAATCATAACCACCACTAGCATTTAGTTAGTTTTTTCTTCACTAAATCCACAGGAAGTTTTAAAATAATATTGAAGCTCAATGGCCTTTTTTTGGAAAGTTAATTTAATAATTAACAAAAATCGTGCTTGAAAGCATTTTGAAAAATTATTATTTGAAAAACGTTTTGTTGTTTTAACCACAAATTGAGGTTTTGTTTTAGAAAAAAAATTATAAAAATAAAAACCCATCAATTGCTGTGATGCATAAAATTTTATTTTTTAGTTATAGGAATAGATTCAGTTAAATTCTATCATTGAGAATTTTATGAGTTTTAACAAAAAATTTGTGACAAATCCACTTTGTTTTTAAGTTTAAATTAAAATATTCCTAATTTGAATTAAAGTAGACAGTTATTAAAAGTAATTAACGTTAACTAGAGATAGTATTTTATAAATTAAAAGCAAATAATTTTATTTTAATATATGCGTCAGACTGTCTACACCATGACGAATGAGTATTACTATTTAGTAAAATAGAGCTAATTAAGTATACGCCAGAGTATGGAAAAGTGTAATAATTGCTTCATTACTGCAACAGAGTGGAAGAATCCATACAGAAGTAACACTCCTTGGTTACCCTATGAAAACAAGGCTTTAATGATTTTAAGAATTTTTCTAGGAAATTTTTCAAAAATTTGCCATTTTTATAAGAAATTTTTCAAAAATTTTCTATTTTTATAGGAAATTTTTCAAATTTTTGAAAAATTTCCTATTTTTATAGGAAATTTTTCAAAAATTTCCTATTTTTATAGGAAATTTTTCAAAAATTTCCTATTTTTATAGGAAATTTTTCAAAAATTTCCTATTTTTATAGGAAATTTTTCAAAAATTTCCTATTTTTATAGGAAATTTTTCAAAAATTTCCTATTTTTATAGGAAATTTTTCAAAAATTTCCTATTTTTATAGGAAATTTTTCAAAAATTTCCTATTTTTATAGGAAATTTTTCAAAAATTTCCTATTTTTATAGGAAATTTTTCAAAAATTTCCTATTTTTATAGGAAATTTTTCAAAAATTTCCTATTTTTATAGGAAATTTTTCAAAAATTTCCTATTTTTATAGGAAATTTTTCAAAAATTTCCTATTTTTATAGGAAATTTTTCAAAAATTTCCTATTTTTATAGGAAATTTTTCAAAAATTTCCTATTTTTATAGGAAATTTTTCAAAAATTTCCTATTTTTATAGGAAATTTTTCAAAAATTTCCTATTTTTATAGGAAATTTTTCAAAAATTTCCTATTTTTATAGGAAATTTTTCAAAAATTTCCTATTTTTATAGGAAATTTTTCAAAAATTTCCTATTTTTATAGGAAATTTTTCAAAAATTTCCTATTTTTATAGGAAATTTTTCAAAAATTTCCTATTTTTATAGGAAATTTTTCAAAAATTTCCTATTTTTATAGGAAATTTTTCAAAAATTTCCTATTTTTATAGGAAATTTTTCAAAAATTTCCTATTTTTATAGGAAATTTTTCAAAAATTTCCTATTTTTATAGGAAATTTTTCAAAAATTTCCTATTTTTATAGGAAATTTTTCAAAAATTTCCTATTTTTATAGGAAATTTTTCAAAAATTTCCTATTTTTATAGGAAATTTTTCAAAAATTTCCTATTTTTATAGGAAATTTTTCAAAAATTTCATATTTTTATAGGAAATTTTTCAAAAATTTCCTATTTTTTAGGAAATTTTTCAAAAATTTCCTATTTTTATAGGAAATTTTTCAAAAATTTCCTATTTTTATAGGAAATTTTTCAAAAATTTCCTATTTTTATAGGAAATTTTTCAAAAATTTCCTATTTTTATAGGAAATTTTTCAAAAATTTCCTATTTTTATAGGAAATTTTTCAAAAATTTCCTATTTTTATAGGAAATTTTTCAAAAATTTCCTATTTTTATAGGAAATTTTTCAAAAATTTCCTATTTTTATAGGAAATTTTTCAAAAATTTCCTATTTTTATAGGAAATTTTTCAAAAATTTCCTATTTTTATAGGAAATTTTTCAAAAATTTCCTATTTTTATAGGAAATTTTTCAAAAATTTCCTATTTTTATAGGAAATTTTTCAAAAATTTCCTATTTTTATAGGAAATTTTTCAAAAATTTCCTATTTTTATAGGAAATTTTTCAAAAATTTCCTATTTTTATAGGAAATTTTTCAAAAATTTCCTATTTTTATAGGAATTTTTTCAAAAATTTCCTATTTTTATAGGAAATTTTTCAAAAATTTCCTATTTTTATAGGAAATTTTTATAGGAAATTTTTCAAAAATTTCCTATTTTTATAGGAAATTTTTCAAAAATTTCCTATTTTTATAGGAAAATTTTCAAAAATTTCCTATTTTTATAGGAAATTTTTCAAAAATTTCCTATTTTTATAGGAAATTTTTCAAAAATTTCCTATTTTTATAGGAAATTTTTCAAAAATTTCCTATTTTTATAGGAAATTTTTCAAAAATTTCCTATTTTTATAGGAAATTTTTCAAAAATTTCCTATTTTTATAGGAAATTTTTCAAAAATTTCCTATTTTTATAGGAAATTTTTCAAAAATTTCCTATTTTTATAGGAAATTTTTCAAAAATTTCCTATTTTTATAGGAAATTTTTCAAAAATTTCCTATTTTTATAGGAAATTTTTCAAAAATTTCCTATTTTTATAGGAAATTTTTCAAAAATTTCCTATTTTTATAGGAAATTTTTCAAAAATTTCCTATTTTTATAGGAAATTTTTCAAAAATTTCCTATTTTTATAGGAAATTTTTCAAAAATTTCCTATTTTTATAGGAAATTTTTCAAAAATTTCCTATTTTTATAGGAAATTTTTCAAAAAATTCCTATTTTTATAGGAAATTTTTCAAAAAATTCCTATTTTTATAGGAAATTTTTCAAAAAATTCCTATTTTTATAGGAAAATTTTCAAAAATTTCCTATTTTTATAGGAAAATTTTCAAAAATTTCCTATTTTTATAGGAAAATTTTCAAAAATTTCCTATTTTTATATGAAATTTTTCAAAAATTTCCTATTTTTATAGGAAATTTTTCAAAAATTTCCTATTTTTATAGGAAATTTTTCAAAAATTTCCTATTTTTATAGGAAATTTTTCAAAAATTTCCTATTTTTATAGGAAATTTTTCAAAAATTTCCTATTTTTATAGGAAATTTTTCAAAAATTTCCTATTTTTATAGGAAATTTTTCAAAAATTTCCTATTTTTATAGGAAATTTTTCAAAAATTTCCTATTTTTATAGGAATTTTTTCAAAAATTTCCTATTTTTATAGGAAATTTTTCAAAAATTTCCTATTTTTATAGGAAATTTTTCAAAAATTTCCTATTTTTATAGGAAATTTTTCAAAAATTTCCTATTTTTATAGGAAATTTTTCAAAAATTTCCTATTTTTATAGGAAATTTTTCAAAAATTTCCTATTTTTATAGGAAATTTTTCAAAAATTTCCTATTTTTATAGGAAATTTTTCAAAAATTTCCTATTTTTATAGGAAATTTTTCAAAAATTTCCTATTTTTATAGGAAATTTTTCAAAAATTTCCTATTTTTATAGGAAATTTTTCAAAAATTTCCTATTTTTATAGGAAATTTTTCAAAAATTTCCTATTTTTATAGGAAATTTTTCAAAAATTTCCTATTTTTATAGGAAATTTTTCAAAAATTTCCTATTTTTATAGGAAATTTTTCAAAAATTTCCTATTTTTATAGGAAATTTTTCAAAAAATTCCTATTTTTATAGGAAATTTTTCAAAAAATTCCTATTTTTATAGGAAATTTTTCAAAAAATTCCTATTTTTATAGGAAAATTTTCAAAAATTTCCTATTTTTATAGGAAAATTTTCAAAAATTTCCTATTTTTATAGGAAAATTTTCAAAAATTTCCTATTTTTATATGAAATTTTTCAAAAATTTCCTATTTTGATAGGAAATTTTTCAAAAATTTCCTATTTTAAAAGGAATTTTTTCAAAAATTTAAAATTTTTATTTTAAAAAAATTTACTATTGTATCACAGTGTTATAGAAATTATAATTTAAATTCAGTGATAAAAGATCTTATTTTTTATTTGAATGTTAAATATTTTTCCTCATTAATATTATTTCAACTAATTAATAATAATTGAATAAAGCAAAATATTTACTCACTATATAGCAAAATATTTATATAAGTTAAGGTACAGTGAGTAGCAAAATAAAAAAATCTAATAACATAAAAAATTTCAAAGCATCGCCATGAAAAACTTTGTGTTGTTTGGAGACTTACTTTTAATCAAAACCTATTGACATAGAATTAAATTAGTATACATTATGCCTCTAGTTCTTCCCACTGTCTAATTAAGTATGTAAATATTTACAAGCATTGTTGTTTTAAAACTAATTTTATAATAACTCAAGTAATAATTTAACAAACTTTCAAACTCATATACAAACAAACATTTCCGTTTTTTGTGGGTCCTTGCAAGCAAATAGAATTACACAAGCACATACATAGATACTAATACTTACATATTTACACTCTAATAAACATAATTTAAAAGCCTAATAAATTTTTTCTTGTTTTCCTACTAATAAATGCTAAAATTTTTCATGGGTTTCCTTTTTTTACTTTTTGTACCCTACATCATTATAATAAGATTTTTTTTAACATACAGAGAAATTTGGTTCTGTTTTAAGGTAAACCAGTCAACTCAGAATGATTTTCTTTGTCGTAGTTATTATGTCTATCCAAAGACTCTAAAATATAAAGATATTGCTTTCTATACATATTATTTTTTTGTGAAATGGATACAGAACAATGAATCCACATAAACGCATAAACAAACATATATTACATGAACACGTGTGTGTGCCTTAGCTTTCTCTCATTGGATAGTCGTTTGCTTTAGTTGTTTCTGAATTAGAGTAAAAACAGTTACTCTCTTTTTTATGGGAGTTTTCAAAACGACCATACGAAAAATCAATGTATGCAAGTAAAATATCTTTATATTTTAGCAAGAACTGAAAGTACTCTCATTTTAAAAATTTTGGGCCCGTTGCGTGGGCTTGTATCCTAAAACTAAATCAATAATATTTTGCACACTTCCCATTAACTTAATTTGGCCATATAATTTCATTATTATAAGTCGATTAGAGACAAAAGTATATAAACAAACCACCCTACCCAACCACCTTTAGTGTTTTACCAGAAGTATTAGTGCTAGGTTTCAATTCAAAGATAACAGAAGAAGAATGGTCGTTATAGTCCGTCGATTTCGCTTTTGTAAGAAGATATCTCTGACTAATGTTTTTGGATATATTAAGAAACTTTTATTCGACTGCTATTACCACATTTCGTTTCTGAAAAACTGTACAAGGTACATTCAAGATTTTCTGCAGTAATAAAGCTTATTTTATTGTTTATATAAAATAATTTCAAAAAAGAAAACCCAATTGACCTTTTTTTGGAATAAATATTTTGTTATATAAATACTTGCCATTTTTTTTATAAAATTCGATTTTCTGGATTCGTTTATGAATTCTTGCTAATTTTTATTTTTGAAACCTAAAGAGAATATACGGGGCTCTATAACTGCATTTCAGAAAGTTGAAAAATTGGCTTAACTTTGTAGTTATATCTTCGAAAATACAGAAATCTTCTTTAAAATTTGAAAAATTTCGGTTGATGCTGTACGTAGAGTGAATGATTTACTGGCTAAGAATTTGGTTTAAAATCATTCCAGAATCCCATTCTCTATGAATATATAATAAAACAGTAATTTTTAATAAATAAATTTTTGGTAAAAAGTAAAATATTGATACTATTTTTTTTTCTTTTGGAAAAAAAATTCACTTTTTTCAATCAACGAAAAACATTTGACTTCGGAAATTTCTCAACATTAAACGGTTTAAGATATTTAAAAATGGTTTTCAGGAGTTTATTTCCTCAACTATTGGCTATATGTCAGTATTTTTTTTTTAAATTATGAACTTAAAATTGAATGCACAATGGGTCAAAAACTAAAAAAATTCGAAGATAATTTTTTTTTTATTTTTGAATTGAAATAACAGTTAATAGTTACCATAAAAAAGTGTGTATATTTTTTCTTCGTTTCTTCAAGCTTATTCCAAAATCTAAGAAATCAACCTTATTAGACAATAATTGAATGAGCTACAGTGTTCAAAAGATTATAAGGTGTTCTACTTTGATGCCCAATAATTCACCCTATGTAAACAGGGTAACCACAAATGCAAATTTAGAAAGTTTAGGTCCTCCTTAACAATTCTCTCATACATAATGACACTAACAGTTTAGACGAACAGTTTAGAAGAAACATGTTTATTATCACGATTTTTGTTTCAAACCACTGTAAACGACGCACAGTGGTTTTTCTTCATACATCGAAGTGCAAAGAGTACAAGGTGAAATTTGGTATACTTGTTCAGTTTCAGAACAATTCAAAAAATTTTAGAAATCCGTCGGCTCCTTGGGGTACCTATTTTTCTTCTCGATTTACAAATCGCGATTCTAAACAGAATTCGGTGAAATTCAACACAAGTTAATTAATTAAATAAAAAAGAGCTCTACTAATTTTGGTTGGAATTCGTGGACTCCTTGGGGTACCTGCCCATTTTTCCACCAATTTTTCTTCTCAATGTACAATTCGCAATTCTCAACAGAACTTTATGAAATTTAACATACGTCTATTAATTAATTAAAAAAAGACTGTATTAAATTCTGTTGAAATTCGACTACCCATTGGGATACCTGTCTTGGACCTACATTTTTCACCTATTTTTGTTGTTGATGTACAATCCGCAAATCTTAACAGATTTTGATGAAATTCGACACATTTCTATATGTTGAGCTAGAAAAGAGGTCAATTAATTTTGGTTGAAATCACTTAACTTTTTGGGTGCCTGCCTAGGATAATTTTTTACCAATTTTTTTTTCAATGTATAAGACGCAATTTTCATCAGAATTTGAAAGAACTCGGCACACGTCTAGTAATTGATCCAAAAAAGAGCTATACTTATTTTGGATTCCAGGACCCTCTGAAGTACCTGCCTTGGACCCCCATTTTTCACTTATTATTGTTCTCAATGTATAAGCCGGAACTCTCAGCAGAATTTGAAAAAAATTGTAACACGTTTATTAGTTTATCCAACAAAGAGCTAAACCAATTTTGTTTGAGGTCCGTCCATTCCTTGGGGTATATGTTATGGACCCCCATTTTTCACATATTTTTCTTCTTAATTTAAGCAGTGATTCTCAACAGAATTTGCACACATTTATTGGTTGACCCAAAAAAGAACTCTACTAATTTTGGTTGAAATCCGTCAACTTCTATGGGACTTTCACTTAAATTCAATTTCATTGAAAGTTACGCCTAAACAACTGCAACACTTTTTGGTTAGATTATGCGTAACAACTTAAGTGACTTTTTTCAGAAAATTTTAAACTTTGTTCTACGATCGGTAAATTTTGGTGAATTTTTTTCGCTCAATCTAAAGAAGAGACTTTCGTCTTTCATGTGGTTATGGTGAGATTTTTTTATTTAGTGATATCTTCTACACTATATACGAAATTACGTTATTTTCTTTTGCTGACAAAAAACATGATTCTGTGTCTTATTTAAATCGACATCAAGATTGAAGCTGTAAAACTATATTCAATGCATGAGCTACTGAGTTTGATGAAAAATTTCACCACTTTTTGTTTTAGAACATTAAGCACTTTTCAATACCTTTTTATAAGAAATAATATAACTTTTTCTTGAAAACAATTATTGATCCTTTATATCTAGACTCTTCTCTATAGACTTAAATTACTAGAATTTGCAAAAGCGGTGGTCAAAAAATGGCTTTTTTGCAGCAGAAATACCATAGCGCGACGCACAGTGATATTTCTTCATACTTCTAACAGCAAAAAATAGAAGGAACGATCCTACAACGATGAAATTTGGCACACTTATTTAGTTTTATATAGATAAGAAGATTCGAAAAAACTTTGAAATCCGTCTACTCCTTTGGTTACCTCACTCGGACCCCCATTTTTTCACTTATTTTTCTTCTCAATGTATAACCCGCAATTTTCACCAAAATTTTATGAAAATCAGCCAAACTCTATTATTTGACCCAAAAAGATCCAAACTTATTTTGGTTGAAATCTGTCTACTCCTTGGGGTACCTCCCTTGGACCCCCATTTTTTCACTTATTTTCCTTCTCAATGTATAATCCGCAATTTTCAATAGATTTTTATAAAATTGGACACACTTTTATTTTTTGATCCGAAAAAGAGCTGTACTAATTTTGATTGAAATCCGTCGACTCTATGGGGTACCTCCTTTGGACCACCATTTTTCACTTATTTTCCTTCCCAATGTATAAACCACATTTTTCAATAGAAGTTGATAAAATGTAGCACACTTGTATTTTTTTGATCCAAAAAAGAGCCCTACTAATTTCGGTTGAAATCCGTCGACTTCTTCATGTATTTTAATTCTCAATGAATAAAGCGAACTTTTCAATAAAATTTAGTGAAATTCGCCACATGCCTATTACTTGATAGAAGAAAGAACTCTACTAATTTTTATTGAACTCCGTAGGCTCCTAGAGGTATATCGTTAATCTCAAGATAATGTAATTTAAGCTAATGTTAGGATTAATAAATGCAATTTTATTAAAAATGTATGCCTAAATGTATGCAATGCTTTTTTATTATAAGCAATATTCCTTACATTTTTTTACTAAATTTTGATTTTTTCAAAAGATTAACAAAAGTTGGTGAATTTTTTTTTTATCTGATTCGAAAGAAAAGCCTTTTGCCTTTTCTTTCATTATACTGGGAGCACGGAGGTAAATCGAGCTAACTGACTTTTTCTCCAACGAAAACAGCAAATGCTGAATTTTATACCGCAATATAAAAAAAACAAGATGTCAGACTTAAATAAAATTGATACCTAATGGGTGTTTTTTTTTAGAGGTATAGAACTTCGAATTGAAATAAAACACAAGAAAATCGTTTTAATGTCCATCAATTTGGCTTTATTAGAAGGATAATTTTATGCCATTAATGCTTAAATATGATTTCGGGCATGTGGCCGCCGCGGCTGGCTCGAAAAAAGCCAATTCTACAGGTCCAATTTTCAACAACTTTTTCGAGCATATGGGGCCTTATGTTGGCAATGACGCCACGAATGTTGGCTTCCAAGTCCCCTAACGTTTCTGGTTTGTTGGCGTAGACGAGCGACTTCACATATCCCCAAAGAAAATAATCCAGTGGTGTCAAATCGCACGATCTTGGTGGCCAATTGACCAATTTGCGATGAAATTCAGCATCGAGATCAATCTCATTTTCGGCCCATACACCAAAATCACGACGCATTGCATGGTCTCGCGGCTTTAATTCTTGCACAAGCTGGATCTTGTAAGGTCGCAAGCCAAGATCTTTGCGCAAAATCTTCCATAAAGTTGATGGACAAAGCTCCAATTGTTGTGCACGGTGGCGAATCGATTCATTCGGGTCCTCTTCAACACTTTGCTCTACAGCGGCAATTGTTTCTTCGGTGCGCACTGTTCGACGTCGCTGCGGATGCGTAACGTAATGGTTAACCGAATTAATTGCTCTGATGGACGATTATGTCGACCATAAAATGGACGGAGCTTGCGGTAAACTTCGCGAACTGAACCATTATTTTCGAAATAAATTTGCACGATTTGCAAGAGTTGTTCTTTTGTTAACCTGTTCATGATGAAATGGCAAACCAAACTAAATATTAATCACTTGACAGCTGACAAAATGGCCGCCAGTTAAAAAAGTGATGCCAACTTAAAGTTCTATACCTCAATAAAAAACACCCGATACATTATGTTTGTTCCCGTACTTTAATGAAACAACCCAAACTTACTCAAACGTGTTCCCGTACAAAATTTTCAATATTTGTTGTTTTTTGAGTAAATTCTGACAACTTGGGACTGTTTTGGGTAGTTTCGTTAGAGTACGGGAACAAACATATTTTGATACATAATTCTTTAAATTTCAATAATTTTACCATAAATTTTGGATTCACAATATTCATCTGACTTCAAACGATTTTTTCTATATATATATACATATCTAAAGAACAAAATACTGATTTTTCATTGTGAGATTCTTCTCTATAAAACGGCATTATTAGATTTTTGAAAAGTGATAGTCAAAAAACACCATTGTTGCAGCAGAAATACCATAATGGTACTTGTTAATGCTGTAGGGCTAATGGAGAATGCTTTTAATAGAAATTTATGTTCACATTGACTGGGGCTCGAACCCAGACAGAATATGCTAAATTAGGCCGCGGACAATTGCAAGTTGTTCAAATATTCCTTAACTCGAGAAGTTAGTCGTAACATTAAGGAAAGCGAATACTTGCTAAAATTCAAGTCATATGTGACCCGGTCTATGAAATGGTGACTTATGACTTAAAAACAAAATTTTGAAAAATTAGCTCATTTTTCGAAATTTTATTTGTCACCTTTTCCCTTTTGGTAGATCGGGTCACATATATGAAAACTCTGAATCAGAAAAATCTAAAATTATCCCATTTATAAGGTGTAGGGTATACTCTAAGTCGATTCTTAACTAAATTCATTGTTTTCATACTTCTTTCATAAATTATTTTGTATTATTTTAGTAGTATTGGTTGTATTTTTTAAATTTATTTATAATATGGTGTTATTTCTTTTGTAGTGCCAACAGCAACCATACTGGGCGGTCCCGATTTGTATGTTGATAAAGGAAGTACAATTAATCTAACATGCGTAATAAAATTTAGTACAGAACCACCAACACATATATTTTGGTATCATCAAGATAAGGTAAGTAGAAGCTCAGGCTAACTAACTTAAAGCAATGAACAAATGTGGGATATTTGTATAAGCGAGGGTAGTTTGAAAAGTTTATAAGAATTATTTTAACGCTCATGATATAATTTGCATTATAATGTGATTATCGCTTTCACATAAGGCGGATTTTTTACAAAAATTTATATAAACTTTTCAAACTACCTTCTCAATTTATGTAGTTCACACACATACTGATTTTCTTTCAGACATAAATATTTATTGTTAAAGTATATTCATATACAAACATACATAGATATGTTTATATATATGTTACAATGAATTTATAGTCATAGCATTAGTAGTTTGTAGTAGTAAAAAGGTTATAATATAACAATAAAATATCAAGACAAGCGAAAGTCTAATTAAAGCGAAAACATCTACAAAAGCCCTCGCTCCTAAAATGTTCTACATCAACATGAAAATTAATGATAATGTAGGATAATATGGCCAAACACTAAATGCATAGAAGAAGTAGAAGGAAAACGACTAAATATTTAAGTAAGTAAAAGAACGGAAGTACTAATCACAAATGCTTGACCAGAGAAGAAGATAATCTATTTGCTTTAACTTTAGTTTTAGTTGTACTCTGAATAAATATATAATTTCTTGGGCAGGGTATTAGGTCAACAATATTTAAATTAAGTAACTACATAAAATATTGCATAATAAAGAACATAATTTGTCTGCGAAATAAAAAAAGAAAAAACTGGACTTAAATGGAACTGTTTTGAAAAAAAACAGATGACATTGAATAATAACTTAAAGACCCAGGGAAAATGAAAATATTCCCATAAGACTTAATACAAAACTAGTCACACTAATCGTTTATGCATGAGAAGTGCAGTTTTTCATATAAATATAATAAACATTTAAGCAGAATTAATTAACAAAAGTCATTTAAATACAATTTCAAATGTTTTGGCTGAAAACTGGCGTCAATGCCAATTTAAGAATGCACTATAAATCATGTAAGAGTGTTATATTTGGCTGTGCCGAATCTTATATAGTCACCATCAAATTGTGTTAAATATAGATATATTTCTGACATATCTACGAGGGTGCAGTTAATTTAAAATGTGCACAAAATTCGAAAAAATTTGTAACCCTAATTGGAATGTTGGTAAAATGTTTAGACTAAATTCGGTTGCAGTGGCTTTTTAAATAGTTCAACATTTAAAAGCATCTAGTTCAATATATTAAAATACCGAGCCCTTAGATTGAAATGATTGCAAACGACAGCAAAAATAAAAATATTTACTGTGAAAAAAATTACGCAACATAAGGTTTTCTAGAGAAAAAGTTGTGCAACATAAGTTTTTCTAGAGAAAAATTGGTGCAACATAACTTCTTCTAGAGAAAAAGTTATGCAACATAAGTTTTTCTAGAGAAAAGGTTTTACAAGGAAAGCTTTTCTGAAGAAAAAGTCGTGCAACACAAGTTTTTCTACGGAAAAAGTTATGCAACATAAGTTTTTCTATAGAAACAGATGTGCAACATAAGTGTTTCCATAGAAAAAGTTATGCAACATAAGTTTTTCTATAGAAAAAGTAGTGCAACAAAAGTTTTTCTATAGAAAAAGTTATGCAACATAAGTTTTTCTATAGAAAAAGTTATGCAACATAAGTTTTTCAATATTTAAAGTTGTGCAACATAAGTTCTGCTATAGAAAAATTTGTGCAACATAAGTTTTTCTATAGAAAAAGTTGCGCAACATAAGTTTTTCTAAAACAAAAGTTGTGCAACATAAGTGTTTCTAGCAAAAAGTTGTGCAACATAAGTTTATCTAGAAAAAAAGTTGTGCAACATAAGATTTTATACAGAAAAAAAGTTGTGCAACATAAGATTTTATACAGAAAAATTTTTATAACAAAAGTTTTTCGATAGAAAAAGTTGCGCAACGTAAGTTTTTCCTTAGTAACAGTTGTGCAATATAAGATCTTCCTTAGTAAAAGTTGTGCAACATAAGTTTTTCTATAGAAAAGGTTATGCAACATAAGTTTTTTTAAATAAGAAGTTGTGCAGCATAAGTTTTTCTAGAAAAAAAAAGTTGTGCAACATAAGATTTTCGATAGAAAACGTTGTGCAACTTAAGTTTTTCTACGAAAAAAGTTATGCAACATAAGTTTTTCTATAGAAAAAGTTGTGAAACATAAGTTTATCTATAGCAAAAGTTATGCAACATAAGTTTTTCTATAGAAAAAGTTATGCGACATGCATAACTTTTTCTATAGAAAAAGTTGAGCAACATAAGTTTTTCAAAAAAAAAGTTGTGCAACATAAGTTTTTCTATAGAAAAAGTTGCGCAATATAAGATTTTCTACAGAAAAAGTTGTGCAACATAAGTTTTTCTATAGAAAAAGTTTGTTCTTAGAAAAAATTGTGCAACATAAGTTTTTTCTTAGAAAAAGTTGTGCAGCATAAGTTTTTTCTTAGAAAAAGTTATGCAACATTAGTTTTTTCTTAGCAGAACTTGTGCAACATAAGTTTTTCTATCAAAGAAGTTGTGCAACATAAGTTTTTCTGCAATATAAGTTTTTCTATGGGAAAAGTTGTGCAATATAAGTTTTTCTATACAAAAACTTGTGCAATATAAGTTTTCTATAAAAAAACTTGTGCGATATAAGTTATTCTATAGAAAAAGTTGTGTAACATAAGATATTTCATAGAAAAATTTGTGCAACATAAGTTCTTCTATAGAAAAATTTATGCAACATAACTTTTTCCATAGAAAAAGTTGTGCAACATAATTTTTTTTATAGAAAAAGTTGTGCAACATAACTTTTTCCATAGAAAAAGTTGTGCAATATAAGTTTTTCTATAGAAAAATTTGTGCAACATACGTTTTTTTACAGAAAAAGTTGTGCAATGATCAAATGTGAAGTGATTTTGTCCAATTTTAATACATACTTATAGCTCATTCGTTTTAAAATTTTATAATTTCATGAATATATATCGTTTTTAATTTTTGATCCAATATTAAGAATTTTACAAACGGAATGACAATCTCAATATACCCCCATTTTTTTTGATAGTGGGTATAAAAACACTAAATTCAGTATGACTTAATATCCCAAATATCAAATATGATAATAAATATCTAGTTATTTTTGCATAAATTTTGTTAGTTTGCTTAAAATATTCTAGTTTAACACAATCCTTTCCTTACACCACCATAATCCATTATGTTTAACTACTAAAACAGCACAATAAAATTAAAAGCTGATTTAATCGAGGATTTCCCCCAATAAATAACTTGTAAATGTTGTAAATTTTCATTGTAAAACGCTTACGTCAGCGCGAGTCATTTCCTTAGCTGTAATTAGTCGTGTAATACATAAGTAAGTATTAGCTAATTTGTATTACACAACATCACAATGAGCTCTAATAAACTCTTCCAGAGAGAAACATAGGATACAGAATATTATTATAAAATGTTTACATTAGCATGACAATGCGACTACTACCAATACAGAAATACAGCAATGTCCTTTCGAAGGTACCCCACACACAAGCTATGAAAAGGATCTCAGATTAACTGGAAAATAAAGAAATTAATCAGTTGTGTTTAGTGATTCGTTTGACTGATTAAATACGTTTTCTTTTGTAACACATTAACAATTGTGTTTTCTTTTTGTTGGTTAAACAAAGACGCTAAAATTCCATATCGGCATGAACATCATCACTTTACACGTTCAAACAATGTTATCTTAATGTTTTTGGGTTAATTTTCTTATGGATTTTAAGAAAACAAAAGCAGGTCTTTTAAGCTAAAACTGAATATTATCCTAAACATTATTCACTTTTTATTGTGTTAAGATTTATTAACAAGTTATTATACTGTTTTTACTACTGCCTGAATAGTTTACGCAAACTATTAGAGGATTCTCATTATCGTGCAGCCAAAAGCAGACATTATTCACTCTTTCAACATAGTCGTTTAGCTGGTATATAAACATTTAAATCGGTGTATGTAAATATTATGGAGGTTTGGCGTTTTTGAATGAATATGCTATGCAAAACTAAATCAGTGTATAATTTATATACAGAGATTAAATTTAACGTTTTTATATATTACCATAAACTTCCTTTATACACTAAAATAATTTGTATGTTGATTGTTTTAAACCAACACTGCTTTATATATGTATAAATATATAGCCAGAAAAGACCGACTTTGTTATGCAAAAGACCTCAGATAATTTAGGCAAAAAGGTTTTTTCTGCGGAAAAAATTACGCAACATAAGTAATTCTGTAGAAAAATTTGTGCAACATAAGTTTTTCTTTAGACAAAGTTGTGCAACATAAGTTTTTCTATAGAAAAAGTTGTGCAACATAAGTTTTTCTATAGAAAAAGTTCTGCACCATAAGTTTTTCTATAGAAAAAGATACGCAACATAGGCGTTTCTAGACAAAAAAAAATGTGCAACATATGTTTTTCTAGAGAAAGAGTTATGCAACATAAGTTTTTCTATAGAAAATGTTGGCAAAATTATGTTTTTCAATAGAAAAAGTTGTGAAGCATAAGCTTTTCTGTATAAAAAGAGTCCAACATAATTTTTTCTGAAGAAACAATTGTGCAACAAAAGTTTTTCTCTAGAAAAGTTGTGCAGCATGAGTTTTTCTGTAAAAAAAAAAGTTACGCAACATAAGTTTTTTTACAAAAGAATTTGTGCAACATAAGTTGTTCTTTAGAATAAGTTTTGCAACATCAGTTTTTCAGTAGAAGATGAAATGCAGCATAAGTTTTTCAAGAGAAAAAGTTGTGCAACATAATTTTTATGCAGAAAAAGTTGTGCAACATAAGTTTTTCTCTTGAAAAAGTTGTGCAACATAAAGTTTTCTTTAGAAAACTTTGTGCAACGTAAGTTTTTCCAAAGAAAACGTTGTGCAACATTAGTTTTTGCACAGAAAAGGTTGTGCAATATAAGCTTTTCTATGGGAAAAGTTGTGCAACATAAGTCTTCTATACCAAAAATTGTTCAACATAAGTTTTTGTATAGAAGAACTTGTGCACCATAAGTTTTCGTGTAGAAGAAGATGTGCAACATAAATGTTTGTATAGAAAAAGTTGTGCAACATAAGTTTTTCTATAGAAATGGTTGTGCAACATAAGTTTTTCAATACATAAAGTTGTGCAACATAAGTTTTTCTATTGAAAATGTTGTGCAACATAAGTTTTTCTATGAAAAAAAGTTGTGCAACATAAGTTTTTCTATAGAAAAAGTTGTGCAACATAAGTTTTTCCATAGAAAAAGTTCTGCAGCATAGGTTCTTCTATTGAAAAAGTTGTGCAATATAAGTTTTTCTATAGAAAAAGTTGTGCAACATAAGTTTTTCTATACAAAAAGTTGTGCAACATAAGTTTTTCTATAGAAAGTATTCTGCAACATAGGTTCTTCTATTGAAAAAGTTGTGCAACATAAGTTTTTCTATAGAAAATATTGTGAAACATAAGTTTTTCTATAAAAAAAGTTGTGCACCATAAGTTTTTCTATAGAAAAAGTTGTGCAACATTATTTTTTTTATTAAAAGAGTTGTGCACCATAAGTTTTTCTGTAGAAAAAGTTGTGCAACATTAGTTTTTCTATAGAAAAAGTTCTGCAACATAGGTTCTTCTATTGAAAAAGTTGTGCAACATAAATTTTTCTATAGAAAAGTTGTGCAACATAAGTTTTTCTATAGAAAAAGTTGTGCAACATAAGTTTTTCTATAGAAAAAGTTGTGCAACATAAGTTTTTCTATAGAAAAAGTTCTGCAACATAGGTTCTTCTATTGAAAAAGTTGTGCAATATAAGTTTTTCTATAGAAAAAGTTGTGCAACATAAGTTTTTCTATAGAAAAAGTTGTGGAACATAAGTTTTTCTATAGAAAAAGTTGTGCAACATAAGTTTTTCTATAGAAAAAGTTGTGCAACATAAGTTTTTCTATAGAAAAAGTTGTGCAACATAAGTTTTTCTATAGAAAAAGTTGTGCAACATAAGTTTTTCTATAGAAAAAGTTGTGCAACATAAGTTTTTCTATAGAAAAAGTTGTGCAACATAAGTTTTTCTATAGAAAAAGTTGTGCAACATAAGTTTTTCTATAGAAAAAGTTGTGCAACATAAGTTTTTCTATAGAAAAAGTTGTGCAACATAAATTTTTCTATAGAGAAAGTTGTGCAACACAAGTTTTTGTAGCTAAAGCTACAGAAAAATTTCTTTGGCATATGTTGAAGAAGTTTATTGAACTTATTTAACCAAACTAAACACTGATATCTGCAAAAACCTGGTCAACCAAAAATTTCAATTGAAATTTATCGAATCAATTTATATTTCACAATAAAAATATTTATATAAATCCGTTGGTAGAAAAGCAAATCCCAAGTTCTTTGTTTTTACACACACTACATTAATTTCAAAATTTTTACATGTATCTGTCTATAAAATATGCAAAATCTGCGTGTCGAACTAAATCAACATGCAGCCAAACAAAACTAATTTTTATTCGACTAAAGCAAACTAGACCCTAACCACGTCTATACAAATCCAACATAATATTGTGTTAGGTTTTTGAATTGAAATTGTTGAAAATTTAAACAGCATTTCGTTTAGTTTACCGACTAGGAAAATTGATACACCGCACCTAGACGTGCTTGCGCCTTCCATATCAAATTATCTTTGAACATGCAATAAAATTATTTTAAAATGGAGAATCGCACAAAATAAACGGAAAAAATAAAATTTAACAATAAAACGAAAACCCACAAGGAACTGGAAAATAAATGTAAAAATGTTTGTTTAACGATACCGGAAATGATATTCATCACTTTTAAACGTACATACAAGAAAAAGGAAAAATCACTATAATTTTTGTTGCTAAAAATTTAAATTTTTATTGAGGCCCATGCCAGAAAGTCTGTTATTAAATATTTAATGTTTAATGATTTTTTATGTTTACACATTTATAACAATTATTGTTGCTAATATGTAATTTATATTTGGTAATTTGTTATTTTTTATATTTTTCAGGTTTTAAGCGAAGAGACCTCAGGTGGCCGTCTTAAATTCAAGACCATTAAATCTGAGGAGACCAAATCAATTTTGCTTATTGATGATGCATCTCTTTTAGATTCTGGCAAATATTCATGTTATCCATCAAATACTGAAATTGCCAGTATACGTGTTCATGTCTTACAAGGTAAGTGCACCATAAAATACTCGCATAAAAAGTAAAGAATAATGATGTAACGAAAAACCCAAAAACATGTAAAGAATGACGTAAAAAAGAACTGTATAATACGAAATCATTTATTTTATCTCGATGATATGTAAGCAAAAATATAAGAGTAAAAACACTTTTGCTGGCACAGTAGGTTCGATGAGGTCAAACAAAAATCTATTCAATTTAAGAATAAGATCAAAAACAGTTCTTCTAAATAAAAAAATAAATTTTTCTTTACATGATTTTCTATAGAAAAAGTTGTGAACAGTATGTTTTTCTATTGAAAAATTGTGAAACATAATCTTTTTTGCAGAAAATTGTTTGCAACATAAGTTTTTCTTTAGAAAGAGTAGTACAATATAAGCTATTCTATAAAAAAAAGTTGTGCAACATAGGTTTTTCTATAAAAAAAAGTTGAGCAATATAAGTTTTTCTATAGCTAAGGTTGTGCAACATAAGTTTTCCTATAGAAAAAGTTGTACAACATGAATTTTTCTATAGAACAACTTATGAAACATAAGTTTTTCAATGGAAAAAGTTGTGCACCATAAGTTTTTATATAGAAAAATTTGTGCAACATTGAAAAAGTTTTTCTATAGAAAAAGTGGTGCAGCATAAGTACTTCTACAGAAAATATTGTCCAACATAAGTTTTCTTATAGAAAAAGTTGTTCAATATAAGTTTTTCTATAGAAAAAGTTGTGCAACATAAGTTTTTCTATAGTAAAAGTTGTGCACCATAAGTTTTTCTATAGAAAAAGTTGTGCAACAAAAGTCTTTCTATAGAAAAAGTTGTGCAAAAACTTGTGCAAAATATGTTTTTCTATAGAAAAAGTTGTGCAACATAAGTTTTTCTATAGAAAAGGTTGTGCAACATAAGTTTTTGTATAGAAAAAAAGTTGTGCAACATAAGTTTTGTTGTAGAAAAAGTTGTGCAATATAAGCTTTTTTATGTTCTTCTGTAGAAAAAAATGTGAAACATAAGTTTTTCTATAGAAGAAGTTGTGCAACATAAGTTTTTCTATAGAAAAAGTTGTGCGATAAAAGTTTTTTCTATAGAAAAAGCTATGTAACATAGAATTTTCTAAAGAAAAATTTGTGCAACATAAGCTCTTCTATAGATAAAGTTGTGCAACATAAGAACATAAGAAAACTTGTGCCACATAAGTTTTTCTATAAAAAAAATTATGAAACATATTTTTTTTTTTTATAGAGAAAGTTGTGCAACATAATTTTTTCTATAGAAAAAGTTATGCAACATAAATTTTTTTACAGAAAATTTGAGCAACACAAATTTTGCTATAGAAAAAGTTGTGCAACATAAGTGTTTCTATAGAATTTGTACAACATAAGTTTTTCTATAGAAAAATTTGTGCAACATAAGTTTTTCTATAGAAGAAGTTGTGCAACATAAGTTTTATAAAAAAAATGTACAACATAAGTTTTTTTATAGAAAAAGTTGCGCAGCATAAAATTTTCTATAGAAAAATTTGTGCAAAATAAGTTTTTTTATACAAAAGCATCTGCAGCATAAGTTTTTTTATAGAAAAAACTGTGTAACATAAGTTTTTCTATAGAAAAAGTTGTGCAACATAGTTTTTTTATAGAGAAAGTTGTGCAACATAATTTTAGCTATAGGAAAAGTAGAGCAACATATATTTGTGCAACATCGATTTTTCGGTAAATTACTAATTCTTGGTTATTCCTTGCAAACTATTGGATCTTTGTCAAGGTATTTTCCCACTGTACATGTTTGTGTCAGCCTTAAATGTAAAAAAATAAAATTTGATACTTCTTTACAAATTCACAGATATACGGCCTTCAATGGCGTTTTTTTAAGTTAATTTGCACTCAGAGAAATTTAAAGCTAAAATGTTTATTATCTGTACATAAAATTTTCTTCAAGTTTAGCTTGGTTCTTAATTTGCTGAAAGTGAAAATGATTTTGTCATTCTATAAAATTTTCATTAGAACATTAAGAATCATCAAATTTTCTGACAATGTAAATAAACTCGTATAGATGCATATGATTGACTTCATTCCTTTGGTATTTTCCTGTTTAGTCTAATTTGTGTTAACAGCTCGCAAAAAATAAAGATTTGACCTAAATAAAATGATCTTAAGATTAAACACGATTTTGCTCTGAAAAGAAATAACTGTCATTATTTAATATTTGCTCTAAATGTACAAATATGTTTTGTATATAAAACTCAAGCATTTACCTACTTAGTATCACAAAATACCCTCCATTCCACTTACTAATATTAGAGCATATGTATGTATTTTGACAACGTCATTATGTGTAAGAAAACGTTATGGTTTTGTACATATTATCAAAAAAATTCGTATATATTATCAAAAATTGAGTCAAAATCTTACTTAAACATTTTAGCTAAAAAAAATTATGTACGTTTTAAGAATTATAAGATGCATTCATATAATCATGATTCATTGAAGTGACACTTCATTATAGAAGAAAATTGTTAGGTAAGATGTATGTCAGTAATGGAACAACATGTTGCTGGAATTTAAATATTAAAACATCAAATTTTAAGTAAAACTAGTATTTTTCACAGTTCAAGTTTTATTTCAGATTGAAACTCAATTAGTTATTAAATTAAAATCTGCATCCAGATTTAAATTATAAGTTAATATAAATACTTTAATCAAATGCAAACCAAATTTAATCATAAAGTATGAGAAATTCTTGGAAGTGTTTATTAACAATTCTAATGAAGTGCCTTCCATCAGTCTGTGCGAAATTTAAAGGGGTTATATAAAAGCATTTCACAAGATCATAAGGGGGATTTTAAAACGCTTAAACCATTAACAATCAAAAAGAAGCTTTTTAAATTTAAATACACAAGAACTCTTAACTATTGTTGCACAGTGTTAAGATTTTATGATAAACAACTTTCTCTGAGGAAAAACTTATGTAGTAAAACTGTTTCTGTAGAAAAACTTATGTTTCAGAAGAAACTTATGTTGCACAACTTATTCTATAGAAAAACTTATGTTGCACAACTTTTTCTATAGAAAAACTTATGTTGCACAACTTTTTCTATAGTAATACATATGTCGCACAATCTTTTCTGAAAAAAAACTTATGTTGCACAACTTTTTCTATAGAAAAACTTATGTTACACAACATTTTCTACAGAAAAACTTATGTTGCACAACTTTTTCTATAGAAAAACTTATGTTGCACAACTTTTTCTATAAAAAAAACTTATGTTGCACAACTTTTTTTTTAGAAAAGCTAATGTTGCACAACTTTTTCTATAAAAAACTTATGTTGCACAACTTTTTCTATTGAAAAACTTCTGTTGCACAACTTTTTCTATATAAAAACTTATGTTGCACAACTTTTTCTATAGACAAACTTATGTTGCACAATTTTTTCTATAGAAAAACTTATGTTGCACAACTTTTTCTATAGAAAAACTTATGTTGCACAACATTTTCTATAAAAAAACTTTTGTTGCACAACTTTTTCTATAGAAAAACTTATGTTGCGCAACTTTTTCTATAGAAAAACTTATGTTGCATAATTTTTTCTATAGAAAAACTTATGTTGCACATTTTTTTCTATAGAAAAACTTATGTTGCACAACTTTTTCTATAGAAAAACTTATGTTGCACAACTTTTTCTATAGAAAAACTTATGTTGCACAACTTTTTCTATAGAAAAACTTATGTTGCACAACTTTTTCTATAGAAAAACTTATGTTGCACAACTTTTTCTATAGAAAAACTTATGTTGCACAACTTTTTCTATAGAAAAACTTATGTTGCACAACTTTTTCTATAGTAATACATATGTCGCACAATCTTTTCAGAAAAAAAAACTTATGTTGCACAACTTTTTCTATAGAAAAACTTATGTTACACAACATTTTCTACAGAAAAACTTATGTTGCACAACTTTTTCTATAGAAAAACTTATGTTACACAACATTTTCTACAGAAAAACTTATGTTGCATAACTTTTTTTTATAGAAAAGCTTACGTTGCACAATTTTTTCTATAGAAAAACTTATGTTGCACAACTTTTTTTTAGAAAAGCTAATGTTGCACAACTTTTTCTATAAAAAAACTTATGTTGCACAACTTTTTCTATAGAAAAATTTATCTTGCACAACTTTTTCTATAGAAAAACTTATGTTGCACAACTTTTTCTATAGAAAAACCTATGTTGCACAACTTTTTCTATAGAAAAACTTATGTTGCACAACTTTTTCTATAGAAAAACTTATGTTGAACAACTTTTTCTATAGAAAAACTTATGTTGCACAACTTTTTCTATTGTAATACATATGTCGCACAATCTTTTCTGAAAAAAAACTTATGTTGCACAACTTTTTCTATAGAAAAACTTATGTTGCACAACTTTTTCTGTAGAAAAACTTATGTTGCACAACTTTTTCTATAGAAAACTTATGTTGCACACCTTTTTCTATAGAAAAACTTATGTTGCACAACTTTTTCTATAGAAAAACTTATGTTGCACAACTTTTTCTATAGAAAAACTTATGTTGCACAACTTTTTCTATAGAAAAACTTATGTTGCACAACTTTTTCTATAGAAAAACTTATGTTGCACAACTTTTTCGATAGAAAAACTTATGTTGAACAACTTTTTCTATAGTAAAACTTATGTTGCACAACTTTTTCTATAGAAAACCTTATGTTGCACAACTTTTTCTATAGAAACACATATGCATAAATTTCTCCAGAAAATTTAGTGTTTCTTTATTTTTTTTTGTTATATAAAATTGTATGTTACTTGAATTTTTTAATACAAAGCATTTTCCCGGGCACTCGACACTGTGCGCAATTTTGGCGTCTGATTTATGGGGTTAAGACAGAATATGCATTATTCTTCAATTTCATTCATAAGTCTTTTCATCTTTTATATACCCATACAATGCGCAGATTTGTATAATGCATTTAAGTGAATACAAATCTTTTTCTCGTTTTTCAGTAAATTTTATAAAATTTATGTTTTTTGAACACACATACAAGTACATATTAATATTTTTTTCTTCTTTGCTCTGATATTTGCAGGAGAACGGCCCGAGGCAATGCAAACAAATTCAGCTGTAGCCACTAAAATGCAAACTTCAAACCCTTTCACAGCATTTACCACTTTTGTGGCAACATTAGCATTATGGTATGCCCTAGCAACGTTTGTGAAAAATTTACAAAATATTAGCAATGGCTTCAGTTATGGTGGTGGCAGTGGTAGCAGCAGCAACATTACAATAAAATCGTCAACAGCCAGTAGCGAAAATAAAAGTGGCAGCAAGGTTTGCAATAAAAAGAAAAACAACAATAATAATCTTAGCAACAGTAGAACCAATGGCAGCAACAGCAATATTAACAATCATAGCAACAGCAGCAACAACAATAGTAAAAGTGGTAATTGTGCAGACTATACAAATGCTGGCAACAATGATAGCGATGACAGTCTCTGCGATGATAATGATGATAATAATGGCAATAATGTTGATTTTATAACAAGTAAAAGTGAAGAAGAGTTATGTAAAGAAATATGCAGGAATGTTGTTTATTATTCTGTCGACGACGACCAGTTACAGCTTCAAAAACTCAAAAAATGCCAACAACTACAGCAGCAACATCAGTCACAAGCTCAATCGCAGTGTCAGCTTTCCCACTCTAAGACCCTAGAATATTCCATGCGTTTGGATGTCATTCTTAAGAAATGGTATCAAAGACATGCTTTGCGGTGATTAAATAATTAACTATTTAAAATTGCCATAAAAAAATGGTAATTACTCCAGTGTAATGTTGTTGTAAATATGTACTAACTGCAAGTAATTGTAAAAGTTTTTATTTATGTTTTTTTGTACTTACATTTTTTATGTTGTGCTAAATTCAGAAAATATTAAGAAAATTAGAAGTAAAGATTAGAAATTTGTTTTGATATATTTCAATAATAAATAAATTATATGTAGTGACAGAAGAAATCGTAAGCAACAAATCTCTTAAGTATAGTTTTAAAGGTTTTTCAAAAAAACATTAAAATATCTATTAACGAAAGAATTATGTAGAACCTAAAAGTATGCTGTAAATAAAAATAAAAATAATGAATAGTAATAAAAATTAAGTAAATGTATTGTATATAAAAACACAGTAGTATGGATGGTTTTATTTTTAAAAACTTATAATTATCTAAATTTAAAAGAGGTTGCATTTTTAAAGTCATATTTTGAAAATATAATTTTCTTTCAATTTTAAGACCTCCACAAAAATTACAAAATTTAAAGATTTACATCGATTTTTTTTATTAGCTTATTACTTCAACAGTGTAATTTTTGGGCATGATAACGCAAAATTATTTAAATCTAATTATTACACAGTACGACAAAATCAAATTTTTTTGAGTACACATGAGTAGTCTTAACAGAATATGAAAATAGACTTAAAATAAAGAAATACGTGTCTCGGCGTTTTGCTGTAGCACGTCAGAATTTTAAGAAAATCGGTTTTAAAGATTCGAAGAACCGTGGAGGTTCACTGGTAACGTAATACTATTATAAAAAGTTCTATTAAAATAGAACGGGTCAACCGATTTAAATGCTTGAGCCAGTTTTAAATAGCGAATTAAATTTGGATTTGTTTTTATTAAAAAACACTATTAAAAATATATCCAAAATGTACGAAATTCATGAAAAATACAATTCTGCAATTAGAAAAAATTAAAACAAGTCGTCTGGGATTTGAACCATGTGGCGGTCGATCGTTTCTAAGTTTGCCATTATATTCGTACATTTTTTTGATATTTTTTAATTTTACATGAAAATTAAAGCGCCATCTAGTGGAATTTGGATTTGTTTTTAAATAAAAACAAATCCAAATTTAAAAACTGACTTAAGCATTTAAATCGGTTCACCCATTCTATTTTTATAGAACTTTTTATAATAGTACTACGTTACAAGTAAACCTCCATGGTCCTTCGAATCTTTAAAATCGATTTTCTTCAAATCTTGACGTGCTACAGCAACACGGCGAGACACGTATTTCTTTATTTTTAGTCTATTTTCATATTCTGTTAACATTTCTCACGCTTACCAACCACTGTCGTACCTTGTTATATAAAAATTGGGCAAAAGACTTCCTCAACATTTATTTTTTATATTTTGCCATATTATAGCCTTTCAAGTTCAACCGGTTCATTTAAAATTTGCCTTTCCTTTTATAGAGTACAAATTAATTAAATAGCATACACCTTTACTCTTTTAGGGATTGACCAATAGCCCTTGTTGCTTCGGGAAACTTCCGGAGATCATTTTCCATATAGTGAGCTTTTTATATAAAGAATTAGCTTTTCACTATGAAAATCAGTAACAGAATTTCAATTAATGGGTCAGGCTCTTCAATCTACGACTTCTTAGAGGGCAAAAACGACGTTCATAGTTTTTGGCCAATAAGGGCCTAGAGTCAAAAAGTATAGGGTATCCAATTTTAAAAAATGTCCACATTATATAAAATTTTACAATTTTTCAGTTTTTTAACTGCATTTATTTAGATGATTAACTTAATGGACAATCGATTTATATATTAATATATATATATATATATATATATATATATATATATATATATATATATATATATATATATATTTATATATTAATATATATACATATATATATATGGGCAAAAATCAAACAGCTTTTATTCCTTTGAAACCGACTTTCAACTCGAATAATTTTTGTACCCTTAGGAGTTTGGAAAAAATAATTATAAAAATAAATAATAATTAAAGATCTTGAACTCGCAAAAACTTCTGCATACTGAACACAATATCTTAGTACCGCAAATTTGCTTTTTTAAGTGTAATTGGCATGCAAATTTAAAAAAAAAAACGTTAAAAAATCGATTAAAGCATTCATGTTTTTAATCATGTCTCGTCTTCTTCTGCATTCGTTTTAACATTTGGACAAAAGTCGTTGTTCTACAAAATAGACAGCACACTTAGGGGATATATCCACTTCCCTCTACATTTAAATTTTGTCATTTCTAATACTACTTAATGGCTGCCCAAATATGAAGCTCGTTTTCGCCACTTTTTTTTATTTTTTTGCAGATTTTTTGACCGCCTCAATGAATTCCAAAAAAAAAAAATAGATAACGATCTGTAGATCTTTTAATATCTCATCGTTTGATATATGTCTCGTTAATATGCTCTATATAGGTATAACATACGATAGATGTAAATGAGGAGCACACTCGCAAATATGAATGAAAATTTCCAAACCGCGTAAAGCGAGTCTTTTGCTATTCAGCACCTAAAAGCAAAAGCGCACCAAAAAATCATTGTTTGCTAAAATTTTATGAAGATTTTTAAAATCGTGCAAAAAAGTGCATATTAGTTTAACCCTAACAGTACTGATAACATTTTTATACGTAGACTCCTGATAAGGGTATCCGGGTACCCGTGAATACTTACTTTTCAGTTACGATTAAAATATTCCGCGAAATATATTAAGACTAACTGCAGAGGATAATTTGAATGGTTCTTTGCAGAAAATGGAATTAACATTAACGGTCTTATGCTAAAAAATTTAACAACGATTGGTAAACTAAAGTTAAGCAAAATTTCTTAAAATATTATCCTAAAACGATCATTAGCTTAACAAACCGATGTTAATCTTTTGTTAACATCAAATAATTTAAAGTAGCTGTCTACATAATTTAAAGCTACGTTAAATATTTTATTGTTTTGATATATAATATTTTATGAAAACTTTTAAAGAAAATATTTAAGTTTTCAGACTTATCTAATAGAAAATAATATTTTTGCTAAATTTAGTTATCATATTTTTTCTAATTTGCTATTTTTTATCATATAAAAGGTTTCGGGGTTGGGGAATTTATGAAATATAATTTCCATGATATTTCATACTCTATTTTACATATTTCATACTAAAACCAAACTTTTCAAAAAAAATTGATAATTCAGATTCTAATTTTTAATAAAAAATTCGTGTTTTCAACAAAAAACAGACATCGGTCAATGAAATTTACAAAAAACATTATAGTGATGTATATATATTCAACATGAGTTAAAAGTACTCGATTTTTAAATAATCGGTTTAAACCCTTAGTAAAAATTTGTCTATTTATTATTTTACTGTATTATAAATGTGTTTAGTTTATGCTTTTATATAACATAAACATAATTTTACGGTAAGAAAAGAATAAAAATGTTATTTTATATTAAAAACATACAAAACATTATTTAGAAATTCGACTACCCGGAGGAAACAATGAATAATTAATTCGTTGTTTTGTATATTTAACTATAAAGAGACAAGAGAGAATGACGATGTTGCCAGCATTAACATGTAAAATTGACTTGACGTATTCATTAGTTAAAGAACTTTTTTTTTATACTATTTTTTAACAATCGTTTGTTAGCCTTAAAGTATTTGGTAACTAACGTGTTCTTTAAGCAATATTTAAGATTTTTTTTAACATAAGACCGTAAATATTTACTAGAAGAATTCAGAAGACACAACAGCTTTGAAAGTATTACATTTGTATGGCTTTTCATCTGAAATCAAATCTCCAAACACGTAAAGTCTATGATGGTTGTCAAAGGCCAATATGTAATGCACATAGCCAAATTTTTGCTTCACGCTTAAAAGAATTGTATTTTTCTGAAGTTACTCTATTATACCAGTACAAAGTTAAGTTGTCAAATTATTAATTAAATGCACAAATTTTAAACTAAAATAAAAAAATAGAATCATATCCATTACTTTTTATATATATAATGCCTTAATTTTCTTACTGGTACCCGGGTACCCTTATCAGGAGGGTTAGGAATATTTGACTTTCGGTGAATCCACAGCCTAAGCTAGAAACTTTGGAAAGCTTAGAGAAACAAAAATCTTTAGAAAATAAATAGTTTTAGGAACTTACAAAACCTCAACTTTGTATCATTTATCGTTAAAGAGATATTTGACTTTAAAGTTCGTTCGGGTACCCAGGTACCCGTGTCAGGAGTGTTAGGGTTAAATGGTTTTAGATTACAAAGTGAGACAAAATCACATAAGGCATGAAAGCGATGTCATTTATAATCGATTTGCATCAAAAGTATGTCAAAAATCTATTTATTAACTGAAAATGCGAAGTTTTCTCTAAAAACATTTCAAGGAAGCACATCGCGAATTTTGCTCAAAATTGATCACGAATGGTCTTAGAACTATTCTTAAAAAAAGCTTTACCTTAGATCTGAAGCGATTCGACGGGCCAAATTAGAAATTTATATTTTAAAAAGATATGTACCTATTAAAAATTATATTTAAATAAAAAATTCTTTTAATTTAAATTTGTAAACAAGTGAAGGCAGCAGAATTTCACTAAAACTCACATTTTGTCAAATTTCGCGAAAATCGCGATTAAAAAAAAAAATTTCATTTGCATAATTGCATTATTTCTTCGTGTTAAGACATATAAAAATTACAATAATACAATGAAAACGACAGAACACTTGAGAATATATAAGTTGTGTCAAAATCAACATAAAACTAATTAAAAAAAATAGTTTTTAAATTTTGAGAAATTTTTGTTTTAGCCTTCATAACTGCTGCGCCCATCGCGTAAAATCATTAACGCAAACGGATTTTGCATTCACCAAGCTCGCTTAATAGAACTCAAAAAAAAAATAGTCTGCGTTCAAAAATTTTTTTAATTTCTTTAATTCTGAAAACTATTTGATTTTTGTCCATATGTATTCTTAGCTTATCAATAGTTCGGTATTATACTCAGTCTCGAAATTACTTTCTTTAAAAATACTATAAAGCTTTTCATCAATTTCTGACTGATAGCAAAAAGTACTTTTAGGCAAAGTCATTTTCTTCTATCTGATTTTTATTGAGAGAGATTACATACATCTCTTATAAAAAAAAAAAGAGTTTTACAATAAAAAATTATTTTCAAAAAATTAGCTTAAAATATTTATGAATAAATCAGGGACCGTAACTGTTATAACTTTTATCGTAGAAGTCAGAAAATAAAAGTTATTTTTTGACTTTTATTTTTGCGATGAAAAATAACTGTTATTTTTGACTTTTATTATTTCGAGCATGAATAAAAGTTATTTTTTTACTTTTATTATTTCGAGCATGAATAAAAGTTATTTTTTGACTTTTATTTTTTCGAGCAGAAATAAAAGTTATTTTTTTACTTTTATTGTTTCGAGCAGAAATAAAAGTTATTTTTGTTTAAATTCATGATAAATTTATTGAAAATTTTTGTCAAACAAAGATAATTTTTCAGTGAAAATAATTTGCATATGCTCAAAAATTAATAAAGTTGAGTTTCGCAATCATAATTAGGGTTGAAAACACAAAAATAACTTTTATTTCTGCTCGAAAAAGTAAAAGTCAAAAAATAACTTTTATTTCTGCTCGAAAAAAGAAAAGTCAAAAAATAACTTTAATTCATGATCGAAATAATTAAAGCTAAAAATAACTGTTATATTTGCTTGAAAAAATGAAAGTTTAAAAATAACTTTTATTTTTGCTCGAAAAAATAAAAGTTAAAAATAACTGTTATTTTTGCTCAAAAAAATAAAAATCAAAATATAACTGTTTTTTTTTTAATAAAATCATATTTTTAAAAATCATCGCATTTATGAAAATTTGGTCCAACATTTCCTTGCTGTTGCTTTTTTAATCAAAAATAACAGTTATTTTCGGTCCCTGGAATAAATAGGTTCAAATATTTATTGAATATAGACTTAATTTATTTTACAAAAGTGATTCTAACAGATCCCAAATTAAGAAATACTTTAAATATATAGAATTTACATTTATTTGATTTATGTTACCCTAATAAGTATGCAACATATTTTATGAAATTTTATATGCTGCCTAGGGCTTATGCAAAACTTATTATCATATCTATTAAAGTTTGTTATTTATTAGCAAATAAGCAATTAGCGTAGGCGAGGTTATACAGGAGCTATGGTCAAATGTTAAGCGATTTTTCCCAATTTCAATACCAAGTTTTTCTCAGAGATGAAGAATATTTTTACTAAGCTTCAGTGAGCTAGCTCCTCTCGTTTAGGCGTTATCGTGATTTCAACAGACAGACAGACGGACAGACAGACGACCATCGCTCAATCGTCTTAGAATTTCTTAAGGATTCCGAATATATATTGTTTTTGATTTTTGAGCCAATATTAAGGAAATTAAAAACGGAGTGACAATCTCAATATATCCCCCATTATTTTTGATGGTGGGTATAAAAATAGTAAGGAGATCCGATATAGTGAAGTATATCTTGCACCGCTTTAAATAACAGATACATTTGGATGCTTTCTTTGACACTTAAAAAACATGTTGAGTCCAATCGACATTACACTGTATGTTCATGCCCAGAACATCAAGAGCTTCTGATTCTTTAAAATATTTGTACTACCCATAGTAACAGATGAAGAACCATTGTTGTTAGCCATACGTTTGTTTGGGTCTTTGTGGCATTAAAATCAACCCTATTCATACAACCTAATTTAGAAATTGAATTTGGTCCCAATTTAGAGTATCATTCTGCCTATTTTCTTCTATGCCTAAGAGGCTTGGCCTTTAGCCGAATGAATATGAATTTCAAATGTTGCTATCATCTTCAAATGGGTGATGGGATTGGAAGTTTGAGGGTCAGAGGGTCATTTATAAATATAAGAACAGGAGTAGGAAAAAGAACAAAAGATTGCGGTATTAATTAAACTTGAACTCGTTGAATGATTTTTGAATAATAACAATTGACTAAAAACTACTATTTTTCAAATATTGACTCTTTTTCTTAACTCCACTACTATATACTTACCTATATATGGCCTGTATTTACAACCTCTTAAGGTCAAAAGCCGAGCATATTTTAGAAATCCATGCGATTCGACCTTGTGCGCATATTCTCCAATTGGATAGGCCAAGCTTTGAAAGATTTTCTTCTACTTGGTCTTTTCATTGGAGTCCTCTTCTAACATAAGGGAGACCGTTTTTATTTCAATTTAAGCCCTAATGCTATCCTGACGTCCTAACCTATATTTTTATAGTTTTTATTGGAGAAATCGCGGCATATGTTAAAGTAGTATCCAACATCACCCTACTATAAACTGACCTTAAAAATTTTCAAGATTTTAACTGTAATTTTGTTTTCAACACAATTTGGACAAAAATGTCTTCCGGTGCACTGTGCCATTAAAATACCTGATATCCAAGAAAACTTATATTTATTTATTGTGTTAAAAGTACATTTTGTAATTGTTTACATTAAGTTTATACATGGTAATTACAGTCATAATTTTTAATACCCAATTTGCTATTTTAATTACCACAATTATTCATTACACTTTGCAAGTAAATAAATCTCGAGCAATTCAAAAGCAAATTTCTTAAAAAAATTATTATTTACTAAAAAAGAGAAACATGAAAAAATCTACAAAATCAACTGTCTCAAATGACTTTCAAAAAATAAGCAATTAAAAAAGAACTATTTAATGATAGTAACAATTAAGTCAGTATAAAAAGTCATTTAAAAAAGGAATTGTGGTATAATATGAAAAATGTATGAAAATCTTTATTTTCGGTTTTACCATAAGAAACAAAACCTTTTTATGTTGTTTTTATTTCAATAATTTTTCATTTCATGCAAAAGCTGTAAATATAACACCAGGTGTTTTCAATTGTCTTTTTCAATAGTTTATGTTCTGTTGGCTGTGCAGTTTTTCTTGGCTCTATTTTCTGTTTTTCCTGAAAAGCATAAAAAAAGAGAATTATGAAAAAATATTTCATATTTTTTCCCCCATTCACTTATAATTTTTTTTCATCGTTTTTGTTTTATTTAAACAATTATGTGACAATATATCATAAGAAGATGTTTGAAAAAACACTTCAAGCTAAAGATGACTGAGAATAGGTACTTCAAGAATTCTGTCACAGACAAGCGAAGAACAATAGAATACACCAGATGTAAGTTTTTTCCTTCTTTCTTTCTTTCAATTTTATATGATTTATTTAAAATTTATTATTTTAATATTAAAATATTTATGATTATATAATTTAGCAGTTATTTTCTTTTTAATACTTTATCTGTTTGTTTATTTAAGTGGATAAAATAATAAAAAATAGGAATCATTGGGGAATAAAATACAAATAGTCGCAGTCAACAGTTTTTCAAGGGGTAAAAGATATAGCAAAAGATGGAAATATTTAAACACTGAATAAAAATATGAGTATTTACTAAAAAAATGAAATAAATTTTATGTGACACTATTTAAATTTTTTTTATAAAAATACAAAATTTTTTATAAAATTCCTCTAATAATACAAATTCTTGAAAAATTTCTATAAAAATAGGAAATTTTTGAATAAATTCCTGTAAAAATAGGAAATTTTTGAAAAAATTGCTATAAAAATAGGAAATTTTTGAAAAATTTGCTATAAAAATAGGAAATTTTTGAAAAATTTGCTATAAAAATAGGAAATTTTTGAAAAATTTGCTATAAAAATATGAAAATTTTTGAAAAATTTCCTATAAAAATAGGAAATTTTTGAAAAATTTCATATAAAAATACGAAATTTTTGAAAAATTTCATATAAAAATACGAAATTTTTGAAAAATTTCCTATAAAAATAGGAAATTTTTGAAAAATTTCCTATAAAAATAGGAAATTTTTGAAAAATTTCCTATAAAAATAGGAAATTTTTGAAAAATTTCCTATAAAAATAGGAAATTTTTGAAAAATTTCCTATAAAAATAGGAAATTTTTGAAAAATTTCCTATAAAAATAGGAAATTTTTGAAAAAATTTCCTATAAAAATAGGAAATTTTTGAAAAATTTCCTATAAAAATAGGAAATTTTTGAAAAATTTCCTATAAAAATAGGAAATTTTTGAAAAATTTTCCTATAAAAATAGGAAATTTTTGAAAAATTTCCTATAAAAATAGGAAATTTTTGAAAAATTTCCTATAAAAATAGGAAATTTTTGAAAAATTTCCTATAAAAATAGGAAAATTTTTGAAAAATTTCCTATAAAAATAGGAAATTTTTGAAAAATTTCCTATAAAAATAGGAAATTTTTTGAAAAATTTCCTATAAAAATAGGAAATTTTTGAAAAATTTCCTATAAAAATAGGAAATTTTTGAAAAATTTCCTATAAAAATAGGAAATTTTTGAAAAATTTCCTATAAAAAATAGGAAATTTTTGAAAAATTTCCTATAAAAATAGGAAATTTTTGAAAAAATTTCCTATAAAAATAGGAAATTTTTGAAAAATTTTCTGTAAAAATAGGGAAATTTTTGAAAAATTTCCTATAAAAATAGGAAATTTGTGAAAAATTTCCTATAAAAATAGGAAATTTGTGAAAAATTTCCTATAAAAATAGGAAATTTGTGAAAAATTTCCTATAAAAAATAGGAAATTTTTGAAAAAATTTCCTATAAA
>OW121742.1:55353865-55358865 GCA_933228675.1 Stomorhina lunata
TTAAATTTTTAATGGGAAATTTTTTAAAAATTTCCTATTTTTATAGGAAATTTTTCAAAAATTATCTATTTTTATAGGAAATTTTTCAAAATTTCCTATTTTTATAGGAATTTTTCAAAAATTTCCTATTTGTATAGGAAATTTTTAAAAAATTTCCTATTTTTATACGAAAATTTTCAAAAATTTCCTATTTTTATAGGAAATTTTTCAAAAATTTTTATAGGAAATTTTTCAAAAATTTCCTATTTTGATAGAGAAATGTTTCAAAAATTTCTTACTTTTGCCTTAAAATATTAAATCTTTACTTGTTCATTTTTCATGACCTGACCTATGCAACTTAAATTGTTTGCCATTAAACATCAATTAAATATTAAATCAAAATAAATTCTCTTTTATTTTGCCCAAATAACATAACATGTTTATCTAACATGACTTTCAAAAATGTTTGATAAATAAATCAATTTCAGTTTTAATGTTTGCATATCAAATGTCATTTTACAATAAAAAATAACTTAATTCTCAAGTGTGATAACATTTTTATCTCAAAAATTAAATAAATTTCTTTAGATTTTTTTGTGAATAAATATTAAAATAATTTGCAAAAGATATGAAATGTATTTAAATAAACACGATAAAATAAAAAAATGAAAACAACAATTTAAGGCAAACAAAGAAATTTTCTCTTGTATTTTTCTTTAATTTAAATTGTCATTTGCAAATAAATTATTTTATAATTGATTGTCCATCCAAAAACGTAACAATATAATTTGTTTGTATATATAGTCGTAATGAAATGCTATAAATATGTATAACAAAAAACTATATATAAATAAATAAATATATAAAAGATTTATGTAAATAAGGCTATTGTTAAAAATCATTTCATTTCACTTTTTTTCTACTAAATAAACAAAAATAAATATAAAAAAAATTCAAAAAAATTCACAAAAAGAAAGAAAATTTAAACCTAAAATGCTTTTAAATTAAATTGTAGATATTTTGCATATGATAGCAAAAATTTTCTAGAATATTATAATTAATATTATACATAAATAATGAAAAAACAAAAAAAAAAACTGAAAAAAAACTAGTATTAGAAAAAAAGAAAACAAAAAAATTAAACTATAAATAAAGTTAATTTAAAATCTAAAAATAATAGAGATATTTATATTTAATACAGATGAAATGCAAACACATACATACCCGTATGTATGCATGTATGTCTTTCTGTATTTAAGTGCATAAATATTTGTGTAAAATATAAAGTTCTTGAGTATAATAATTTAATTAAATTAGTCAAATAATGGAAAGTACTGAGTACAGAACATAAATTATATAAAATAAAATGAAAATAATAATAAAAATAATATAGAAACCAAAACAAATGGGAAAAATTTTCAAAATATATTAAATAAATTGTCTGACATATATTAAAATAAATATACATATAATATCTGTATACACATACAATTTGAAATATAAGGTGAAAAAAAAGAGAGAATACTAATAAATAATTAAACTATTTGTTAAAACAAAAAATCATGGCTTTTCATTTTTAGGCTAATAATGAAATATTACCTTTGGTAGACCACAATACATTTATTATACTGGTGCTAAACTTGGCGTAGGCAGCCCATACTGCCAGGAGCCGAAGACATTTTGCAAGTATTGTAAATATCACGATCATTATTGAAACTCGTGAAAATAAGTACTAAAAGCAAAGTTCGAAAAGAGACAGTACATTATTATGGTGTACTGAACTTATGCATACACGAAAGATATTTGTTTTAAAGTACCTTACAAATTCGGAAACAAAGTTAAGTACACAAAGGCACAGTTAACAAGTAAGAGTATTATATTCGGCTGTGCCGAATCTTATATACCCACCATCAAGTTGTGTTAAATTTAGAAACATATCTCATATATCTACGAGGGTGCAGCAAATTCAAAACGTGGACCAAATTGGAAAAAAGTTGTTACGCTATTTAGAAATATATCTCATATATCTACGAGGGTGCAGCAGATTCAAAACATGGACCAAATTGGAAAAAAGTTGCTACGCTAGTTGGTATTGTTGGTAAAATATTAAGAATAACTTCGGTTGCAGTAGCTTTATAGTTCAACATATTTAAATGGTTCAAAGTATGTAAGTGGTTTCCCTAGTATTTGTTTACTTTGAAAAAAAAAATCGTTATTGTAACCGGGTATGGTTTTACATTAATAAGTTCTTAAATACTTTTCGTTTAGCTTAATATAGAGAAGTTGATAGCAATACGACAGGTCCGTATATTTTGTTAGGAGTTCCTAATGCGTTTACGATATACATAATCTAAATATGCTGCTTGTACCTCCGAATGTTTTTGATTGTAGATATAAAACAAGCAAGAGTGTTATATATTGTGTACCCACCATCAAGTTATACGAGAGCGCAGCTAATTCAAAATGTTGACCAAATGTGGTATTGTTGGTAATATATTTTGACTAAATTCGGTTGCAGTGATATAGTTTCTATAGTTTAACATTTAAAAGTATCTAAGTGGTTTCCCAAGTAGTTACCTTGGACAAAATGCTGTTCCATAACCGAATATAAAGGGTGGTTAAATTGTAAGGGCCGATGTTGAATGTGAACCACACCTAAACGCCAAGTTTTTTTCCGAATTTTATTTGATATTTCTCTATTTCAGACTTACTCAATTTGAACCATAGAAGATACATAATTCAACAACGTGTTAAAGTTATCCAGACTTATTATGAAAATGGGCGTTCAAATCAAAATGCATATCGTGCACTTCGTGATTTTTTTGGTCAATTTGATCGTCCAAATGTGCGTATAATCGCAAAAATCGTTGAAAAATTCGAGCAAACCGGGTCTGTAGAAGATGTGAGAACACCAGTGCATGCTCGTACTGCAGAAAATATTGGTGCTGTTCGCGATAGTGTGGCTGAAGAGTCGACCACCTCAACTCGTCGTCGTGCCCAACAATTGCACCTCTCACGCTCGTCTTTGATGAAAATTATGCATAAAGACTTGCATTTACACGCTTACAAGGTGCAATTGGCTCAAGAACTAAAGCATCTTCACCATTCCAAACGTCGTGAATGGCCAGAATGGTGGCAAGAAATGGCAAGAGTGGATGATCAATTTTCGAAGAAAATCATCTTCAGTGATGAGGCACATTTTCACCTCCGTGGATTCGTCAATAAACAGAATTGCCGCATTTGGGCGAATGAGAATCCAAGAGTGATTGTCGAAAAATCAATGCACACACAAATAGTGACTGTTTGGTGCGGTTTATGGTCTGGCGGCATCATCGGGCCGTATTTTTACAAAAAATACGTATTTTTACAACAATTCAAGAGCTTAAGGATGAGATAATTCGGCACATTAAGAGGCATGGAACCACCATTATGCCTCAGGGTCATCGAAAATTTGGACCATCGGATGGAGGTGTGCCGCCGTGGTCGCGGCGCCCATTTGGCCGATATTTTGTTCCATACATAATTGAGTAATACCAATATATCATAATAAAATAAAATTACAATAATTTCCTAAATAGTTTGTGTTTTATTCAAAATCAACATCGGCCCTTGAAATTTAACCACCCGATAGTTTAACATTAATAAGCTGTTTCGTTGTGCCATAAACATGTTGATAGCAACACGGCAGGTTCGTATATTTTGTTAGGATTTCCCAATGCATGTATATAAAGTCTGGACCGTGTATAAAGTCTGGACCAAACATTGATTGATAGCTCTCTAATTTCGTAGATGCGATCTTAATATACTGAATGTTTGGAGGTACATCTTTTTGATTGTAGATATAAAAAGGGGATGTTATATATATATATATTACAACTACAGCCAAATGTTGACCGATTGTTACAAAATTTAAGATACTGGCTGGTATTAGTATAAAGTTTATTAGTGCAAAATTTAGTGGCCATAGCTGACATAGTTTATAATTTAATAGCCTTTAACTGGCGTTTGTGGCATTTTAGTGGTTACCGTGGTTACCGGGAGCCGTTTTTATATGAAAGCTATGGTCAAAAATGGACCGATTCCTATAAAATTTAACATACTGACTTAAAGTTGTTCTAAATCTGGTAGTCATAGATTTTACAATTTTATTCAATTTATTAGCAGAGTTATATGGGAGGTCTAACTAAATGTGAACCGATTTTACCCATTTTCAGCACACAATTTCTACAACGGATCGAAAGTACTTTTGCTAAATTTTGTCTCTCTAGCTCTTGTAGTTAAGGAACTATCGCGCTTTTCTCTGAAAGGCGGACATAAACCGTATTTTCTTTTTGTATTTTTGTGTTTCCGTAAGTTTTTTATATGGAAGCTATGGTCAAATAGTAACCGATTATAACCAAATTTTTCACACTGGCTGGCATTCATATAAGACTTCCTTTTGTAAAATTTTGTTACTGTAGCCCTTTTTGTTAAGGCGCTATCGAGCTTTTATCTGACGGACAGACAGACATAAACCCCCTTTTCTTTTTGTATTTTTGTATTTCCGTAAGTTTTTTACATAGGAGCTATGGTCAAATGGTGACCGATTTTGTCAAAATTTTTAACACTGGTTGGCACTGACATAAGACCTCCTCGTGCTAAATTTAGTTCTTATATCTGTTATAGTTTTAGATTTATTGGCATTTAAGTGTATTTTGGGTGAAATTTTGGCTGTTCCTTAAGTTTTTTGTATGGGACCTATGACTAAATGTCAACCGATTTTGATGAAATTTCATATGCCTAGGGCTTATGCAAAACTTCTATATACCAAGTTTTATTATTATAGCTATTATAGTTTGTCATTTATTAGCAAATAAGCGATTAGCGTAGGCGAGGTTATACGGGAGCTGTGATGAAATGCTAACCGATTTTGCCCAATTTTAACACCAAAATATTCTCAGTGTTGAAGAATGTTTTCACTAAGTTTCATTGAGCTAGCTCCTTTCGTTTAGGCGTTATCGTGATTTCAACAGACAGGCGGG
>OW121742.1:55363865-55368865 GCA_933228675.1 Stomorhina lunata
CTGCTTTTGGAAACCAAATTTCGTCGAAATCGGTCTACATTTGACCATAGCTCTCATACTATCAAAACGCCTAAATGCAACAAATATCACTAAAATGCTCGTAAACCTGAAAATAATGACAATTTGAGGTTAATGTTTTGCATACATATTTTTTGTAAAAATTCTATCAATTTGCTTAATTTTAAAATAATCGGTCAACATTTGACCCTAGCCTCCATATAAGTCGAAATTACGGAAACAGGTTAAAAATATAAGTTTTTCACATATCCAATAATAACTTTAGTAAAGCTCCAATTATAACCTTTTATTATAGATCTAGTCCTAGCTTTAGCATATATCTAGTCATTGCTATAGTAATGTATTTTGTTATAGATCTAGTAATTGCTGCATTCACAGCTTAAGATCTGGTCATAGCTATACTTATAGTCTTATGATAACTTCTCTTAGAGCTCTAATTAAAGCTCTAGTTATATATTATTCATAACTATAGCCATAGCCCTAGTCATAGCTACAATTAATATTAGTTGTTAATTCTAGCTAGAATTATAACTCTAGTCAGAGATCAAATAAAAGATCTACTCATGTACATTAGGATGACAATTTTTTGTATGAAGGTAAATGATTTTTCGAATTTTAAAACTTTTTCTATGGAATATTGTGACACTAGGTCTAAAAGTTTAGATCTGAAAATTTGAGCCAAATCGGACAACGTTCTAAGGGCGCACATCGGATCCAAAGTTTAAGAGCCTATTTGTATGGGGAAAAATGGGTTATTTTTTGTTTTTGCGAAAAATAAAAAATAAATAATTGTTACAAAAAAAAAAATATATAATATTAAAGAAAACCAACACAGCTTTATTTCAAATCGTAAAAATCCATGATGTAGTTTAAAATTTGCAGTTTTCCCCAGAAAATTCATGTCCTTAAAAACGCGCCTCAGGATATGCACCAAAAATTGTATGTTGTAAATAAAGAAATTCCAAAGTTAGACCTGATTTATCATTTAATGGCTTGTTACTAGTAAATAGTTCGGTTTTGTTTAAATATAATCAAATTTACTTAGTTCATTTCATGTTGGAAAATGGTACATTCTTCTCAGGTCGGTTTCAAAAATCATTTTTTAATTTTTTGAAAATTTTGTTCAACAAATATTACAAATTTAGAATTTGCTCTACAGTGTGTTAAAACAGACAAATGGGGGAATAAAACTTTAAAAAATGAGGTCGATATCTTGAACCTTTTCGCCCTACCTGCAATTTCAAATTGAAGAATTTCGCGAAAATGTAAATTTTTGGGCCAAATTCGAGTAAATGCTCGGTAAATTTTATTTGAATTCAAAAAAAGATAATTAAAATTATTGCTTCGTTTATGAAAAAGCTATGCTAAAGGGTTTTTTTAATATTGGACGAGATTAACCCTTTCTTCACCGCGGTCAAATGTCAAAATTTGGATTTTCTGAAAATTTTCATAGCGAGATTAAGGAATATTAAGTAATAATTAGCGAATTAAAAAAAAAGCATGAACATAATTGTTTTTGGCAAGATAAAGTTATTTTTATTTTTTGGGTTTTATTTTCTTATTTGTCTATTTTAACACTTAGTGTCACAATATTCTGTAGAAAAACACTTGAAATCAAAGAAAAAAATGTTCCTGTCACCCTAATGTTTATATACATATAATCATAACTCTAGTCACAACTTTAGTCGGAGTTTGTGTCGCATCTCCAATCTTACCGATAACACTCTGATACAGTGAAAATACACTCGGAACGAAACCAAGCTCAACCAGTAGAACACGGTTAGAAGATCATTTTACCATTTTTAAAATTTCCGATATACCCTCAAAATCGAAAGTTATCGATAAAAAACGATTTTTTTGGACTTAGCGGAGAAAAGAAGGCTTAACTGAGTCATTTTTACATCGATTTAAAATTTTAAAATGTGTTTCGACAGAAAACAAAATAGGCTTTCACTTCGTAAAGACCTTTTTTTAACATGACCAATTTATCATAAAAATATTTTCCGCTGAAGTTAAAATTTTATTTTTTTTTCGATTTTTTCAACTTCGGAAGCTTTTTTGTCGTAAAATTTATCAGAAGACCTAATATATTTTGACTTAGAAAAAAAATCATGGTTACCATTTTGTAAAACAAGAGTACTTTAATTAAAATCGTAAACATATTAACAGAGATATAACAATTTTAGTAAAAAAGGTGAATTCAGTATTATTTGTATATAAGAAAATTTTCTATACAAATACTACGTTAGAGTGTTTTTTCAACTTTTTTCGAAAGTAGAGAAATGGCGGTCGGATTATTATGGCATTCGGTGAGAAACTTCAAATAACAAAATTTAAGCCAAATCGGACTACGTTATCACGTGGCGCCCAGGACATGAAGTTGAAAATTGCGTTTATAAGAAAAAATATGGCAAATTTTTTAGTTCTTGCAAATTTTAACTTTTTTAATAATGTAGACTCAATTAGCTTTCTATCTACGTAAGTAGCGTATAAATCGGCTAAGGATTTTTTGAGTTATCGGAAATTTTCATAGAAATTTTGGGTCCTTGAAGACATCTATTTGATTTTATGATATTTGTTGATGGAAAGCAAATTGGGTCTAAATTACAAATTAACATTCAGATTTGGTCAAAAAGTTAAAATTATAGGTCAAAATTTGCAAAAACCGAAAAATTGCACATTTTTCTGGCCGGCACTCTTTGAAAATTCGAAAAAAGTGACTTAAGAAGTTAACTAAAAATGCTTCTTTTGTCTTTTAATTCGCTGTTAATTTAAATTTAAATAATCTAGGTTCACAAAATATTTAATGCACTTTTCAAGTAAATATAAAAAAGTTTAGCATTCCTAACAAAATACTACGGAAAACGGCGTCCCAATGCGAAAAAATCAAAAAAAAAATAAAAATTTAAATTTGTTTGAAAATATTTTTGTGATAATTTCATGAAATAAAAAATCTTTTTTAACAAGAAGAAAGCCTGATGTCTTGTCTGTCTCAAACCGTGTTAAAATTTCAAATCGATAAACAAATGACTTAGCTAGGCCTATTTTTGTTCGAGAAGACCAAAAAAATAGTTTTTTATCGATAACTTTCGATTTTGAGGGTATATCGAAATTTCTAAAAATGACAAACTAATACACTTAATAAGGCCTATCGTTTGATATAGGTTTCCTTAAAAGTGTATTTCTTTTTCCTCAAAATGTATCAGTGTGTAATTTATCTATATATTACTTCGAGTGTTAACCAGTAACATCTTAAGGAATATCATTAGTCATGTCAAACCAATACTTTTAAATAATAAATAAATCAACCCAAACCTACAATACCCTTTCAACATACATATAGTGTAGGGTACAATTAAAGGAGCTAGCACTATAGTTTGTAAAATAAATAAGCTTTAAAATATGTCCATAATAAAATTTAAAAGCTTTAAAATATGTCCACAATATTCTGGTTAATTTAATTCACCATAAAACTCTTACAGTCTACAAAGTAAGCAAAAATACCTGATTTACTATCATAATCTTAGAATATAATATTTCCCAAATGAGCAGTGATAGACACTTTTTGCACATTTATATGTAGTTCAGAAGTCTTATAATTTCCTATAATAAATTTAATAACCTGGAAACACATAAGGATTTTTTTCTAAATTTCATACTTTGACCCCAGAGACATATTTATATTAAGATAACTCAAAAGCAACAAATCTCAGAAGCATCATCATAAAATCTTCCACATTAAACTAAACTCATAAAATTATATGTATTTTAAAATAATAAAAAACCAAGTTTAATATCTATAAAATCACGTTCATTTCCCTATTTAATTCAATTCCATAGCCATCATCTGATAACTTATATTAAATCGAGTAGCCTCTTCCTGGGTTTTATTTCTTTTCTTTTCAATAGTTAAAAAATGTTTATAGATTATTTTTTCATAATAAATTTATTAAATTATTACACTCAAAGGAATACATGGGTAAATATTTATATTGGTGTTAAAAATATATTAAATAAATAAAAAATACTATCTATAAAAATCCCTGTTATTGGTTGTATATGACCACATCATGCCCGGCCAACAAAAGGAAAAAAAGTCAAAAGACCATGAAAAATAAAAACTCAGAATTTCTTTTGTGTTTTAAATACATGAATCAGAAAGAAAAGTAGAAAATACTGGTAACCTATATTTTTATCCTATTAATAGCTTAAATTAATAGACTCTCTGCTGTGAAACAATAAACGAAATCTACAATAAAGGACATGTTTAAAATAACAAACAACAACGACATGAACATCAACACTAACACCAACAAGGCATAGAAAAATTTGAACAATATTATTTATATTATCCAGAATATAGAGATAAATTATTTTTAAATTGAGCACAAAAACCCATCATTAAATATAAAAACCATTTTAAATAAAAAACCTATACAAAAAAAAAAAACACGTCAAACATATACAAACACACGTATTTAATTGAGCCTGTATACTCCCAAAAGAAGGTAAGTCTATACATACACAAGAATATAAAGATAATCAGAAGAATACGCTTAAGGTAAAATATTATCAATAGCAATAACATAACCCAGCAAACCTAACAACAAGAAAATCAATAAAAGTAAGGCCAGACCATACTAGACTATGACTAGACTATGACTAGACTATGACTAGACTATGACTAGACTATGACTAGACTATGACTAGACTATGACTAGACTATGACTAGACTATGACTAGACTATGACTAGACTATGACTAGACTATGACTAGACTATGACTAGACTATGACTAGACTATGACTAGACTATGACTAGACTATGACTAGACTATGACTAGACTATGACTAGACTATGACTAGACTATGACTAGACTATGACTAGACTATGACTAGACTATGACTAGACTATGACTAGACTATGACTAGACTATGACTAGACTATGACTAGACTATGACTAGACTATGACTAGACTATGAC
>OW121742.1:55373865-55426105 GCA_933228675.1 Stomorhina lunata
AAATTTTCGAGAAAAATATTTTTCTATAGAAAAATGTAAGAGAAAAATATTTTTGTATAGAAAAATTTTCGAGAAAAATATTTTTGTATAGAAAAATTTTCGTGAAAAATATTTTTGTATAGAAAAATTTTCGAGAAAAATATTTTTCTGTAGAAAAATTTTCGAGAAAAATATTTTTCTATAGAAAAATTTTTCAGAAAAATATTTTTTTAAAGAAAAATTTTCGAGAAAAATATTTTTCTATAGAGAAATTTTTGAGAAAAATATTTTTCTATAGAAGCATTTTCGAGAAAAATATTTTTCTATAGAAAAATTTTCGAGAAAAATATTTTTCTATAGAAAAATTTTCGAGAAAAAATTTTTTCTATAGAAAAATTTTCGAGAAAAATATTCTTCTATAGAAAAATTTTCGAGAAAAATATTTTTCTATAGAAAAATTTTCGAGAAAAATATTTTTCTATAGAAAAATTTTCGAGAAGAATATTTCTCTATAGAAAAATTTTCGAGAAAAATATTTTTCTATAGAAAAATTTTCGATAAAAATATTTTTCTATTGAAAAATTTTCGAGAAAAATATTTTTCTATAGAAAAATTTTCGAGAAAAATATTTTTCTATAGAAAAATTTTCGAGAAAAATATTTTTCTATAGAAAAATTTTCGAGAAAAATATTTTTCTATAGAAAAGTTTTCGAGAAAAATATTTTTCTATAGAAAATTTTTCGAGAAAAGTATTTTTTTATAGAAAAATTTCCTTGAATTACACACCTTAAATATAAAGGCCTATCGCAGAAACGCAAATGTTTATAGCGAGATTAAATTTGATGGTACAGATGTTAACGAATACGAAATTTGCTCTTATATTTCATAAGTCAGTGATTAAAAAAACAATTACTTTTCTACTTGTGACAATCTTGCCCTTAACTAGTACAGGACATGCATTTCAAGTCTAAAAAGTTTACAAAAATTAACAAATATAAAATATGAAACTTTTTTTTATGGGAATTATCCTAAAGCTCCAGCAAATTAAAAAAAACATCAAAAAAACAGAAGAGTAGGGCTTTAGGGAAAAGTTAGCACTGCTGTCAGAATCTAAGCCTGGGACGACAATGAGTTTTTTGTAAAGTTCACAGGAAATTTAATTTTGGCTGAATGTGTTAAGGAAGAAACTCAAATTTAGGTTTTCATTTATTTCGAAACAGAAATAAATGAAAACAGAAAAATATGCAAAATTATTTTATTTTCAAATACAATTCCTAGAACAATTAAATGCTATTGCAACAAGAATTTTTTTTGTCATTTATGGCTTTTATTTAAATTACTTTTGTAAATAAAAATTGAAATAGTTTTATCTAAATTAATTCTGTATTAAATTTAAATCGGTTTATTTACCTCTAATTAAATCATATTTTAGTTTATTGTTGTAATTGCTTAATGCTATCAAACGACTGAGCAAGTGAATTTTCTATTGTTTATAATTTTGTGGTTTCAATATAATTTAATGAATAATTAATGTACATTTTGTGTAATAAGAGCAGCATATGTATGTACTTTAGGGGATGAGGTGTAAAATTTTGTTCAAATTAGTTGCGGTTTTGGAAAAAGATAAACATGGAATTAAGTAATTAATGCTTAAAAACTATGTAAAATTAATGGTAAAATGTAAAGTTTTCTGAAGTCTAATTGAAGGTGTACATCAATTTCTGGTTTCACTTCAATAATATGGCGTGCAGTGTCTTAGTTGGATAGCAAAAAATATTTCTAACGAAAATTCTTCTATAGAAAAATATTTCTAACGAAAATTCTTCTATAGAAAAATATTTCTAACGAAAATTCTTCTATAGAAAAATATTTCTAACGAAAATATTTCTATAGAAAAATATTTCTAACGAAAATTTTTCTATAGAAAAATATTTCTAACGAAAATTTTTCTATAGAAAAATATTTCTAACGAAAATTTTTCTATAGAAAAATATTTCTAACGAAAATTTTTCTATAGAAAAATATTTCTAACGAAAATTTTTCTATAGAAAAATATTTCTAACGAAAATTTTTCTATAGAAAAATATTTCTAACGAAAATTTTTCTATAGAAAAATATTTCTAACGAAAATTTTTCTATAGAAAAATATTTCTAACGAAAATTTTTCTATAGAAAAATATTTCTAACGAAAATTTTTCTATAGAAAAATATTTCTAACGAAAATTTTTCTATAGAAAAATATTTCTAACGAAAATTTTTCTATAGAAAAATATTTCTAACGAAAATTTTTCTATAGAAAAATATTTCTAACGAAAATTTTTCTATAGAAAAATATTTCTAACGAAAATTTTTCTATAGAAAAATATTTCTAACGAAAATTTTTCTATAGAAAAATATTTCTAACGAAAATTTTTCTATAGAAAAATATTTCTAACGAAAATTTTTCTATAGAAAAATATTTCTAACGAAAATTTTTCTATAGAAAAATATTTCTAACGAAAATTTTTCTATAGAAAAATATTTCTAACGAAAATTTTTCTATAGAAAAATATTTCTAACGAAAATTTTTCTATAGAAAAATATTTCTAACGAAAATTTTTCTATAGAAAAATATTTCTAACGAAAATTTTTCTATAGAAAAATATTTCTAACGAAAATTTTTCTATAGAAAAATATTTCTAACGAAAATTTTTCTATAGAAAAATATTTCTAACGAAAATTTTTCTATAGAAAAATATTTCTAACGAAAATTTTTCTATAGAAAAATATTTCTAACGAAAATTTTTCTATAGAAAAATATTTCTAACGAAAATTTTTCTATAGAAAAATATTTCTAACGAAAATTTTTCTATAGAAAAATATTTCTAACGAAAATTTTTCTATAGAAAAATATTTCTAACGAAAATTTTTCTATAGAAAAATATTTCTAACGAAAATTTTTCTATAGAAAAATATTTCTAACGAAAATTTTTCTATAGAAAAATATTTCTAACGAAAATTTTTCTATAGAAAAATATTTCTAACGAAAATTTTTCTATAGAAAAATATTTCTAACGAAAATTTTTCTATAGAAAAATATTTCTAACGAAAATTTTTCTATAGAAAAATATTTCTAACGAAAATTTTTCTATAGAAAAATATTTCTAACGAAAATTTTTCTATAGAAAAATATTTCTAACGAAAATTTTTCTATAGAAAAATATTTCTAACGAAAATTTTTCTATAGAAAAATATTTCTAACGAAAATTTTTCTATAGAAAAATATTTCTAACGAAAATTTTTCTATAGAAAAATATTTCTAACGAAAATTTTTCTATAGAAAAATATTTCTAACGAAAATTTTTCTATAGAAAAATATTTCTAACGAAAATTTTTCTATAGAAAAATATTTCTAACGAAAATTTTTCTATAGAAAAATATTTCTAACGAAAATTTTTCTATAGAAAAATATTTCTAACGAAAATTTTTCTATAGAAAAATATTTCTAACGAAAATTTTTCTATAGAAAAATATTTCTAACGAAAATTTTTCTATAGAAAAATATTTCTAACGAAAATTTTTCTATAGAAAAATATTTCTAACGAAAATTTTTCTATAGAAAAATATTTCTAACGAAAATTTTTCTATAGAAAAATATTTCTAACGAAAATTTTTCTATAGAAAAATATTTCTAACGAAAATTTTTCTATAGAAAAATATTTCTAACGAAAATTTTTCTATAGAAAAATATTTCTAACGAAAATTTTTCTATAAAAAAATATTTCTAACGAAAATTTTTCTATAGAAAAATATTTCTAACGAAAATTTTTCTATAGAAAAATATTTCTAACGAAAATTTTTCTATAGAAAAATATTTCTAACGAAAATTTTTCTATAGAAGAATATTTCTAACGAAAATTTTTCTATAGAAAAATATTTCTAACGAAAATTTTTCTATAGAAAAATATTTGTAACGAAAATTTTTCTATAGAAAAATATTTCTAACGAAAATTTTTCTATAGAAAAATATTTCTAACGAAAATTTTTCTATAGAAAAATATTTCTAACGAAAATTTTTCTATAGAAAAATATTTCTAACGAAAATTTTTCTATAGAAAAATATTTCTAACGAAAATTTTTCTATAGAAAAATATTTCTAACGAAAATTTTTCTATAGAAAAATATTTCTAATGAAAATTTTTCTATAGAAAAATATTTCTAACGAAAATTTTTCTATAGAAAAATATTTCTAACGAAAATTTTTCTATAGAAAAATGTTTCTAACGAAAATTTTTCTATAGAAAAATGTTTCTAACGAAAATTTTTCTATAGAAAAATATTTCTAACGAAAATTTTTCTATAGAAAAATATTTCTAACGAAAATTTTTCTATAGAAAAATATTTCTAACGAAAATTTTTCTATAGAAAAATATATCTAACGAAAATTTTTCTATAGAAAAATATTTCTAACGAAAATTTTTCTATAGAAAAATATTTCTAACGAAAATTTTTCTATAGAAAAATATTTCTAACGAAAATTTTTCTATAGAAAAATATTTCTAACGAAAATTTTTCTATAGAAAAATATTTCTAACGAAAATTTTTCTATAGAAAAATATTTCTAACGAAAATTTTTCTATAGAAAAATATTTCTAACGAAAAATTTTCTATAGAAAATATTATTTTATATTTCTAACGAAAATTTTTCTATAGAAAAATATTTCTAACGAAAATTTTTCTATAGAAAAATATTTCTAACGAAAATTTTTCTATAGAAAAATATTTCTAACGAAAATTTTTCTATAGAAAAATATTTCTAACGAAAATTTTTCTATAGAAAAATATTTCTAACGAAAATTTTTCTATAGAAAAATATTTCTAACGAAAATTTTTCTATAGAAAAATATTTCTAACGAAAATTTTTCTATAGAAAAATATTTCTAACGAAAATTTTTCTATAGAAAAATATTTCTAACGAAAATTTTTCTATAGAAAAATATTTCTAACGAAAATTTTTCTATAGAAAAATATTTCTAACGAAAATTTTTCTATAGAAAAATATTTCTAACGAAAATTTTTCTATAGAAAAATATTTCTAACGAAAATTTTTCTATAGAAAAATATTTCTAACGAAAATTTTTCTATAGAAAAATATTTCTAACGAAAATTTTTCTATAGAAAAATATTTCTAACGAAAATTTTTCTATAGAAAAATATTTCTAACGAAAATTTTTCTATAGAAAAATATTTCTAACGAAAATTTTTCTATAGAAAAATATTTCTAACGAAAATTTTTCTATAGAAAAATATTTCTAACGAAAATTTTTCTATAGAAAAATATTTCTAACGAAAATTTTTCAATAGAAAAATATTTCTAGCAAAAATTTTTCTATAGAAAAATATTTTTAGCGAAAATTTTTCTATAGAAAAATATCTCTAACGAAAATTTTTCTATAGAAAAATATTTCTAGCGAAAATTTTTCTATAGAAAAATATTTCTAGCGAAAATTTTTCTATAGAAAAATATTTCTAACGAAAATTTTTCTATAGAAAAATATTTCTAAAGAAAATTTTTCTATAGAAAAATATTTCTAACGAAAATTTTTCTATAGAAAAATATTTCTAACGAAAATTTTTCTATAGAAAAATATTTCTAACGAAAATTTTTCTATAGAAAAATATTTCTAACAAAAACTTTTCTATAGAAAAATATTTCTTTTAAAAATTTTTCTATAGAAAAATATTTCTTTTAAAAGTTTTTCTATAGAAAAATATTTCTTTTAAAAATTTTTCTATGGAAAATATTTCTTTTGAAGAATTTTTTAAAGAAAAATATTTTTTTTTTATAGAAAAATATTTCTTTTGAAAATTTTTCTATAGAAAAATATTTCTTTTGAAAATTTTTCTATAGAAAAATATTTCTTTTGAAAAATTTTCTATAGAAAAATATTTCTTTTGAAAAATTTTCTATAGAAAAATATTTCTTTTGAAAATTTTTCTATAGAAAAATATTTCTTTTTAAAATTTTTCTAAAGAAAAATATTTCTTTTGAAAATTTTTCTATAGAAAATATTTCTTTAGAATATTTCTTTGAATATTTCTTATAGAAAATATTTCTCTATTGAAATATGTTTCTTTTGAAAATTTTTTCTGTAGAAATTTATTTCTTTTGGAAATTTTTCTATAGAAAAATATTTCTTTTGAAAATTTTTCTATAGAAAAATATTTCTTTTGAAAATTTTTCTATAGAAAAATTTTTCTTTTGAAAATTTTTCTTTAGAAAAATTTGAGTAAAAGGTAGTTTTAATGCTCGGAAATATTGTTTTTACTTATGAAACCTAAATTTAAACTTACTAATTTCATTATCCTACAAACTAAAACAAAAATTGCAAAAAAGTTGAAATTTTTTTGTATTTAGTAACGAATTTCATATAAATATAATTAAACAATGTTTCTCTTGGGCTAAGGTAAAATGTTACTTGAAAAAAAAGTATTGTTTTCATACAAAGTGAAATATTTTTATAGGAAAAAAAGTTAACTTTTATTTTTTTCTGTTTAGTTGCCATTTTAGTTTGTATCCTCCGTTTAGTTTAATTCCTATTTTTTTTCGTTTTTTTTTTTTAATTTTATTTTTCATTATTTGCTAAAGCAAAAACTAAAAATAATATTCTGAAACTATTGCAAAAATAATAGAATTATATTATGAAATATTTTTTTCTTCTTTTACACAAACATTTATTCAGTAGTTGACCTAAATGAAAACAGTTGGAAAATAGGAAAACAACACATACTCCCACAACTACTAGCCTCCTTACCAGCACTAATACAAATACTTCTCTAACTCACTTACACACTCACTCATACAGAGCGAAACACAAAAACGGCTGTTTATGGTTTAAGCAAAGAATTAACTCAATTGTTAAATTGAAAATGTGCAATAACAAAAAAAAAAAGGTTTATAACAAATGCAAGTGCAAAAAAAAGTTGTTAAAACATTAAATTAAAAATGAGCATTTAATGTTTAATACAAAGTTTATTTTTGTTTTATTTTGAAGTTTTCGCAAAACATTAGAGGCAATTAATTTTTAACAGAAGAATCTCATGGAAGTAGTGGTAGCCTTTAGATCCTTAACTACAATTTAGCATTTAATTTTTCGTTCTATTGACTGTTTTAATGGTAATACAATATTTGTTTTGGTATGTAATTACACTTAAGTTTTGGCGTATAAAAAATTATGCAAACTTTCAACATTTAATTTTCGTTTTAAATAAAATAATGTTCAAGTGTTCTTTTCGGTTGGTCGAATTTGTAATGAGTTTGCGTTTTATAACATTTAAGTATGAGGGTTTGAATTACATACTTTAATATAATATAATAATATGAATATAAATAAAATTATGAAATATATTTAAAAATATATTTTTGCTTTTGAGTCACTTACCAATGGAATTATCAATTAGTCTATTCAATTGTAATTATGACAGTGATATCCTAAGGCCGAATACAGTACTACAGGCAACAAAATTAAATAAACATTATAAATCAACTGACACAATATTAATATTACTAGGAATCGAACTATTAAATTTCACTCAAATTATTTTTGTCTATATCTTATATGTATAAGCGATACGAGATGTATGTATTTTTACAATGAATAACAATAAAAATGTGAATAAGACAAAATTGTTTGTGTATTTCGTAATGCTAGCGCTAAGTGCTGTGAGTGAATATTGAAACATTATAGCCTGTGTGTTTTTTAAGCCCTTTTATTAAAATAAATTAGCATTCCTTAATAATGGCGAAATATATTCTGAGTCCTTATGAAATTCTAAGACAATGGAGCGATATCCGTCTGTCTGTCTGTCCGTCTATCTGTCTGTCTGTCTGTCTGTCTGTCTGTCTGTCTGTCTGTCTGTCTATCTGTCTGTCTGTGTGTCTGTCTGTGTGTCTGTCTGTCTGTCTGTCTGTCTGTCCGTCCGTCAGTCTGTCTGTCTTTCCGTATGTCTGTCTGTCTCTCTCTCTGTATGTCTATCTGTCTGTCTGTCTGTCTGTCTGTCTGTCTGTCTGTTTGTCTGTCAAATTGTCTGTCTAATTGTCTGTCTGTCTGCTGAAGTCACAATAACGCCTAAACGAAAGGAGCTAGCTCACTGAAACTTAGTAAAAACATTTTTCATTTCAGAGAATATATCGATATTGAAATTGGGCAAAATTTGACCATAGTTCACGTATAAAATCGTCTAGTCTAATCGCTTATTTGCTAATAAATTATAAACTAAATAGCTATAATGATAAAATTTGGCATATAGAAGTTTCACATAAGCCCTAGGGATAGTAAATTTTTCGAAAATTTACTATTTATAGTAAATTTTTCGAAAATTTACTATTTATAGTAAATTTTTGGAAAATTTACTATTTATAGTAAATTTTTCGAAAATTTACTATTTATAGTAAATTTTTCGAAAATTTACTATTTATAGTAAATTTTTCAAAAATTTACTATTTATAGTAAATTTTTCAAAAATTTACTATTTATAGTAAATTTTTCGAAAATTTACTATTTATAGTAAATTTTTCAAAAATTTACTATTTATAGTAAATTTTTCGAAAATTTACTATTTATAGTAAATTTTTCGAAAATTTACTATTTATAGTAAATTTTTCGAAAATTTACTATTTATAGTAAATTTTTCGAAAATTTACTATTTATAGTAAATTTTTCGAAAATTTACTATTTATAGTAAATTTTTCGAAAATTTACTATTTATAGTAAATTAATTATAAAATTATTTATAAAATTAACTATAAATAGTAAATTTTCGAAAATTTACTATTTATAGTAAATTTTTCGAAAATATACTATTTTATAGTAAATTTTTCGAAAATTTACTATTTTATAGTAAATTTTTCGAAAATTTACTATTTTATAGTAAATTTTTCGAAAATTTACTATTTTATAGTAAATTTTTCGAAAATTTACTATTTATAGTAAATTTTTCGAAAATTTACTATTTATAGTAAATTTTTCGAAAATTTACTATTTATAGTAAATTTTTCGAAAATTTACTATTTATAGTAAATTTTTCGAAAATTTACTATTTATAGTAAATTTTTCGAAAATTTACTATTTATAGTAAATTTTTCGAAAATTTACTATTTATAGTAAATTTTTCGAAAATTTACTATTTATAGTAAATTTTTCGAAAATTTACTATTTATAGTAAATTTTTCGAAAATTTACTATTTATAGTAAATTTTTCGAAAATTTACTATTTATAGTAAATTTTTCGAAAATTTACTATTTATAGTAAATTTTTCGAAAATTTACTATTTATAGTAAATTAATTATAAAATTATTTATAAAATTAACTATAAATAGTAAATTTTCGAAAATTTACTATTTATAGTAAATTTTTCGAAAATATACTATTTTATAGTAAATTTTTCGAAAATTTACTATTTTATAGTAAATTTTTCGAAAATTTACTATTTTATAGTAAATTTTTCGAAAATTTACTATTTTATAGTAAATTTTTCGAAAATTTACTATTTTATAGTAAATTTTTCGAAAATTTTCTATTTATAGTAAATTTTTCGAAAATTTACTATTTATAGTAAATTTTTCGAAAATTTACTATTTATAGTAAATTTTTCGAAAATTTACTATTTATAGTAAATTTTTCGAAAATTTACTATTTATAGTAAATTTTTCGAAAATTTACTATTTATAGTAAATTTTTCGAAAATTTACTATTTATAGTAAATTTTTCGAAAATTTACTATTTATAGTAAATTTTTCAAAAATTTACTATTTATAGTAAATTTTTCAAAAATTTACTATTTATAGTAAATTTTTCAAAAATTTACTTTTTATAGTAAATTTTTCGAAAATTTACTATTTATAGTAAATTTTTCGAAAATTTACTATTTATAGTAATTTTTTCGAAAATTTACTATTTATAGGAAATTTTTCGAAAATTTACTATTTATAGGAAATTTTTCGAAAATTTACTATTTATAGGAAATTTTTCAAAAATTTACTATTTATAGGAAATTTTTCAAAAATTTTTTATTTATAGGAAATTTTTCGAAAATTTTTTATTTATAGGAAATTTTTCGAAAATTTACTATTTATAGTAAAATTTTCAAAAATTTACATTTATAGGAAATTTTTCTAAAATTTGCTATTTATAGGAAATTTTTCAAAAATTTGCTATTTAAAGGAAATTTTTCGAAAATTTACTAAGGAAATTTTTCGAAAATTTACTATTTAAAGGAAATTTTTCGAAAATTTACTACTTAAAGGAAATTTTTCGAAAATTTACTATTTAAGGGAAATTTTTCGAAAAATTACTATTTATAGTAAATTTTTCGAAAATTTACTATTTGTAATAAAAATTTCGAAAATTTACTATTTACAGTAAATTTTTCGAAAATTTATTATTAACAGTAAATTTTTCTAAAATTTACTATTTAAAGTAAATTTTTCAAAAATTTACTATTTATAGAAAATTTTCAAAAATTTACTATTTATAGTAAATTTTTCGAAAATTTTTTATTCATAGGAAATTTTTCGAAAATTTACTATTTAGTGGACAATTTTTAAAAATTTACTACTTATTATATTATACTTTTTATACATATTACTTTACTTCTAGGAAATTTTTTCCAAAAATTTACTATTTATAGAAAATTTTTTGAAAATTTACTATTTATAGATATTTTTTACATTTTCTTTTGGTTTTTTCTTAAGTCGCAGGTGTATGCGACTAAGATAAAAACTACAGGGTCTCAAGAACCATTGACTGAATTCAACTTAATTATAAATTTTTGCTTAAATTTGCAAACATTTAAAATATTTTAAATTCCACACATAATTATATCAATAGGCCTTTCAAACGAACACAAAAATTGATGATTTCTAAAACAGACGTGTTTTGTTAAAACTTAGTGATATTGAAAGCTTTGTTAAGCTTTTCTGATAGCACCGAAAAGGGTGCTACCAAACCCATTTAAATATCATCCAGTTTTTAAAGAAAGTTTGATCAAACAAATGCTGTTATACAGGAAAACGTGATAAAATTATTAAACACTTTTTTTATTCAAAAATCCAAAACTTATTGCAATTCAAAAACAGAACCAACTTTTTACATTTTATTATCCTTTCAATCTCTCCCATAAGACAATTTGTCACTGATTTAGCATTTTTCGAGTTAAGCAATAATGAACTTTTAAATCAACCCAAAATACTTATTTAGTCCTCTTAATTAAAGTTCCAAACAATATTAGCCTAGAGATTTTGGTCAGAAAAGAAATATGTATATCAACCAAAGATACTTAAGTAAGTAAGCGATGAGGAATTGTTTTAAAACAAAATAAATATACAATTTGGACAGTTTAAATGGATTTAAATATAGAGTAAGTATAAAATAAATAAATAAATACATTGAGATCATTGTTCTGAAATATTGTATCCAAAAAAAAGCAATAACCAGTTGAAGAAATAAGAGCATCATGCAGCATAAAATTGACATAAAAACTTAATCGTATAAAGGTTTGAATACAACCTCCAACAGTGAGGGCTCACAGCTTGCAACGAGTTTTTTGAATAGGGGTATTCACGTTACCAAGTTTCGTTGAGCAAAGTGGGAAATTGTAAACATAACTTTTCAAGTAAAAATCATTAAAATGTTACCAAATTAACGTTTTATTGCCAACTGTTGCAAAATTTTGCATTTTCGCAATTTTGCTGTCGTAAATACCCCCTTTATAAACAATTTCGTCTCCACAAGCCAGTATGTTGAGGATTAGCATAATCTAGAAGATTATTTTTTACAATATTCCGAAATAAAGAGAATAAAAAAAAGCAACTAAGTAAAAAAGAAGGCAAAATACTATGTAAATACAAATATTTAAAATTTTTCGCAACTTTAAAGTAAACGAATGATACACACTTTCAAAGTTTGTTAGTTAATACCGAAAAGTGTTGAAGATTTTTTTTTCCAAGATTTATTAAAGTTTCATATAAAAAGATAAAGAATTTATCATTTTTTAAAACAAAAAAAAAAAAAAACGTTTGAAGCTTTTACATATTTTTCAAACAAAAAAAGGATTCATATTTTAAGTCTTATATACAAAAATGACAAATTGTCTAGTAAAAAAGTAAAGTTTATGGAAAATTTTGTCCCACATTTTATGTATTTCACTTAAGGTCTTACAAAGGTAACAAAAATATGAGACCCAATTTTGAAGCAAACAATACTTTTACATGAAAACATGAACAATTTATCAAAGGTCTTGTTTCCTGGCAAATGACTGATAATAATTTTGAAATGTTTAAATACGCATATATTCGAAGGTACATTTTTAAAATGGATGATGTCTACAAATTGTAATAATTTTCGATCAATCATTTTGGTCATATGCTTTAAAATATACTATGTTATGTATGTCTGTAGCTTCGAAGTAATATATTAGGAAATTCTTTAAGAGATTTAGTATTTGATAAAAAAAAAGTTAAGAAAAATTAACTACCATCAATTTTTCTATAGAAAAATTTCACTATCATGAATTTTTCTACAGATAAATTCCACTATCATGAATTTTTCTATAGAAAAGTTTCACTATCACGAATTTTTCTATAGAAAAACTTTACCATCATGAATTTTTCTATGGAAAAATTTCACTATCATGAATTTTTCTATAGAAAAATTTCACTCTCATATATTTTTCTATAGAAAAATTTCAATATTATAAAAGTTTCTATAGAAAAATTTCACTGCCATAAATTTCACTATCTAAAGAACAATTAAACTATCATAAATTTTTCTATAACGAAATTTTACTATCATGAATATTTCTATAGAAAAATTTCACTATCATGAATTTTTCTATAGAAAAATTTTACTATCATGAATTTTTCTATAGAAAAATTTTACTATCATGAATTTTTCTATAGAAAAATTTCACTATCATGAATTTTTCTATTGAAAAATTTCACTATCATGAATTTTTCTATAGAAAAATTTCACTATCATGAATCTTTCTGTAGAAAAATTTCACTATCATCAATTTTTCTATAGAAAAATTTCACTATCATGAATTTTTCTATAGAAAAATTTCACTATCATGAATTTTTCTATAGAAAAATTTCACTACCATGAATTTTTCTGTAGAAAAATTTCACTATCATGAATTTTTCTATAGAAAAATTTCACTATCATGAATTTTTCTATAGAAAAATTTCATTATCATGAATTTTTCCATAGAAAAATTTCACTATCATGAATTTTTGTATAGAAAAATTTTACTTTCACAAATTTTTCGATAGAAAAATTTCACTATCATGAATTTTTCTATAGAAAAATTTCACTATCATGAATTTTTCTATAGAAAAATTTCACTATCATGAATTTTTCTATAGAAAAATTTCACTATCATGAATTTTTATATAGAAAAATTTCACTATCATGAACTTTTGTACAGAAAAATTTCAATATCATGAATTTTTCTATAGAAAAACTTCACTTTCATAAAATTTTCTATAGAAAAATTTCATTATCATAAATTTTTCTATAGAAAAATTTCACTATCATGAATTTTTCTATAGAAAAATTTCACTGTCATGAATTTTTCTATAGAAAAATTTCACAATCATTAATTTAGTGAATTCACTATCATGAATTTTTCTATAAATAAAATTTCACTATCATGAATTTTTCTACAGAAAAATTTCACTATCATGAATTTTTCTATAGAAAAATTTCACTATCATGAATTTTTCTATAGAAAAATTTCACTATCATGAATTTTTCTATAGAAAAATTTCACTATCATGAATTTTTCTATAGAAAAATTTCACTATCATGAATTTTTCTATAGAAAAATTTCACTATCATGAATTTTTCTATAGAAAAATTTCACTATCATCAGTTTTTCTATATAAAAATTTCACTATCATGAATTTTTCTATAGAAAAATTTCATTATCATGAATTTTTCCATAGAAAAATTTCACTATCATGAATTTTTGTATAGAAAAATTTCACTATCACGAATTTTTCGATAGAAAAATTTCACTATCATGAATTTTTCTATAGAAAAATTTCACTATCATGAATTTTTCTATAGAAAAATTTCACTATCATGAATTTTTCTATAGAAAAATTTCACTATCATGAATTTTTCTATAGAAAAATTTCACTATCATGAATTTTTCTATAGAAAAATTTCACTATCATGAATTTTTATATAGAAAAAATTTCACTATCATGAACTTTTGTACAGAAAAATTTCAATATCATGAATTTTTCTATAGAAAAATTTCAGTATCATGAATTTTTCTACAGAAAAATGTCACTATCATGAATTTTTCTATAGAAAAACTTCACTATCATAAAATTTTCTATAGAAAAATTTCACTATCATGAATTTTTCTATAAAAAATTTTCACTATCAGAATTTTTCTATAGAAAAATTTCCCTATCATGAATTTTTCTATAGAAAAATTTCACTATTATGAATTTTTCTATAGAAAAATTTCACTATTATGAATTTTTCTATAGAAAAATTTCACTATCATGAATTTTTCTATAGAAAAATTTCACTATCATGAATTTTTCTATAGAAAAAATTCACTATCATGAATTTTTCTATAGAAAAATTTCACTATCATGATTTTTTCTATAGAAAAATTTCACTATCATGATTTTTTCTATAGAAAAATTTCACTATCATGAATTTTTCTATAGAAAAATTTCACTATCATAAAATTTTCTATAGAAATATTTCACTATCATAAATTTTTCTATAGAAAAATTTTACCATCATGAATTTTTCTATAGAAAAATTTCACTGTCATATATTTTTCTATAGAAAAATTTCAATATTATAAAAGTTTCTATAGAAAAATTTCACTACCATAAAATTTTCTATAGAAAAATTTTCTATGAAAAAATTTCACTATCATTAATTTTTCTATAGAAAATTTTCACTATCAATAATTTTTCTATAGAAAAATTACTCTATCATGAATTTTTCTACAGAAAAATTTCACTATCATAAATTTTTCTATAGAAAAAATTTCACTATCATGAATATAGAAAAATTTCACTATCATCAAATTTTCACTAGAAAAATTTCATAATCATCATAAATTTTTCTATAGAAAAATTTCACTGTCATTAATTTTTATACAGAAAAATTTCACTAGCATAAATTTTTCTATAGAAAATTTTCACTATCATGAATTTTTCTACAGAAAAATTTCACTATCATGAATTTTTCTATAGAAAAATTTCACTATCATGAATTTTTCTGTAGAAAAATTTCACTATCATGAATTTTTCTATATAAAAATTTCACTATCATGAATTTTTGTATAGAAAAATTTCACTATCACGAATTTTTCGATAGAAAAATTTCACTATCATGAATTTTTCTATAGAAAAATTTCACTATCATGAATTTTTCTATGGAAAAATTTCAATATCATGAATTTTTTTATAGAAAAATTTCACTATCATGAATTTTTCTATAGAAAAATTTCACTATCATGAATTTTTCTATAGAAAAATTTCACTATCATGAATTTTTATATAGAAAAATTTCACTATCATGAACTTTTGTACAGAAAAATTTCAATATCATGAATTTTTCTATAGAAAAATTTCACTATCATGAATTTTTCTACAGAAAAATTTCACTATCATTAATTTTTCTATAGAAAAACTTCACTATCATAAAATTTTCTATAGAAAAATTTCACTATCATAAATTTTTCTAAAGAAAAATTTCACTATCATGAATTTTTCTATAGAAAAATTTCACTGTCATGAATTTTTCTATAGAAAATTTCACTATCATTAATTTTTCTATAGAAAAATTTCACCATCATGAATTTTTCTATAGAAAAATTTCACTATCATGAATTTTTCTATAAAAAAATTTCACTATCATGAATTTTTCTATAGAAAAATTTCACTATCATGAATTTTTCTATAGAAAAATTTCACTATCATGAATTTTTCTATAGAAAAATTTCACTATCATGAATTTTTATATAGAAAAAATTTCACTATCATGAACTTTTGTACAGAAAAATTTCAATATCATGAATTTTTCTATAGAAAAATTTCAGTATCATGAATTTTTCTACAGAAAAATTTCACTATCATGAATTTTTCTATAGAAAAACTTCACTATCATAAAATTTTCTATAGAAAAATTTCACTATCATGAATTTTTCTATAAAAAATTTTCACTATCAGAATTTTTCTATAGAAAAATTTCCCTATCATGAATTTTTCTATAGAAAAATTTCACTATTATGAATTTTTCTATAGAAAAATTTCACTATTATGAATTTTTCTATAGAAAAATTTCACTATCATGAATTTTTCTATAGAAAAATTTCACTATCATGAATTTTTCTATAGAAAAAATTCACTATCATGAATTTTTCTATAGAAAAATTTCACTATCATGATTTTTTCTATAGAAAAATTTCACTATCATGAATTTTTCTATAGAAAAATTTCACTATCATAAAATTTTCTATAGAAATATTTCACTATCATAAATTTTTCTATAGAAAAATTTTACCATCATGAATTTTTCTATAGAAAAATTACACTGTCATATATTTTTCTATAGAAAAATTTCAATATTATAAAAGTTTCTATAGAAAAATTTCACTACCATAAAATTTTCTATAGAAAAATTTTCTATGAAAAAATTTCACTAACATTAATTTTTCTATAGAAAATTTTCACTATCAATAATTTTTCTATAGAAAAATTACTCTATCATGAATTTTTCTACAGAAAAATTTCACTATCATAAATTTTTCTATAGAAAAAACTTCACTATCATGAATTTTTATACAGAAAAATTTCACTAGCATAAATTTTTCTATAGAAAATTTTCACAATCATGAATTTTTCTATAGAAAAATTTCACTATTATGAATTTTTCTATAGAAAAATTTCACTATTATGAATTTTTCTATAGAAAAATTTCACTATCATTAATTTTTCTATAGAAAAATTTCACTATCATGAATTTTTCTATAAAAAAATTTCACTATCATTAATTTTTCTATAGAAAAATTTCACTATCATGAATTTTTCTATAGAAAAATTTCACTATCATGAATTTTTCTATAGAAAAATTTCACAATCATGAATTTTTCTATAGAAAAATTTCACTATCATGAATTTTTCTATAGAAAAATTTCACTATCATAAATTTTTCTGTAGAAAAATTTCATTATCATGAATTTTTCTACAGAAAAATTTCACTATCATGAATTTTTCTACAGAAAAATTTCACTATCATAAATTTTTCTATAGAAAAAATTTCACTATCATGAATATAGAAAAATTTCACTATCATCAAATTTTCACTAGAAGAATTTCATAATCATCATAAATTTTTCTATAGAAAAATTTCACTATCATGAATTTTTCTACAGAAAAATTTCACTAGCATAAATTTTTCTATAGAAAATTTTCACTATCATGAATTTTTCTACAGAAAAATTTCACTATCATAAATTTTTCTATAGAAAATTTTCACTATCATGAATTTTTCTACAGAAAAATTTCACTATCATGAATTTTTCTATAGAAAAATTTCGCTATCATGAATTTTTATATAGAAAAATTTCACTATCATGAATTTTTCTATAGAAAAATTTCACTATTATGAATTTTTCTATAGAAAAATTTCACTATCATTAATTTTTCTATATAAAAATTTCACTATCATGAATTTTTCTATAGAAAAATTTCATTATCATGAATTTTTCCATAGAAAAATTTCACTGTCATGAATTTTTGTATAGAAAAATTTCACTATCACGAATTTTTCGATAGAAAAATTTCACTATCATGAATTTTTCTATTGAAAAATTTCACTATCATGAATTTTTCTATGGAAAAATTTCAATATCATGAATTTTTTTATAGAAAAATTTCACTATCATGAATTTTTCTATAGAAAAATTTCACTATCATGAATTTTTCTATAGAAAAATTTCACTATCATGAATTTTTATAAATAAAAATTTCACTATCATGAACTTTTGTACAGAAAAATTTCAATATCATGAATTTTTCTATAGAAAAATTTCACTATCATGAATTTTTCTACAGAAAAATTTCACTATCATCAATTTTTCTATAGAAAAACTTCACTATCATAAAATTTTCTATAGAAAAATTTCACTATCATAAATTTTTCTAAAGAAAAATTTCACTATCATGAATTTTTCTATAGAAAAATTTCACAGTCATGAATTTTTCTATAGAAAATTTCACTATCATTAATTTTTCTATAGAAAAATTTCACTATCATGAATTTTTCTATAGAAAAATTTCACTATCATGAATTTTTCTATAAAAAAATTTCACTATCATGAATTTTTCTATAGAAAAATTTCACTATCATGAATTTTTCTATAGAAAAATTTCACTATCATGAATTTTTCTATAGAAAAATTTCACTATCATAAATTTTTCTGTAGAAAAATTTCACTATCATGAATTTTTCTACAGAAAAATTTCACTATCATAAATTTTTCTATAGAAAAAATTTCACTATCATGAATATAGAAAAATTTCACTATCATCAAATTTTCACTAGAAAAATTTCATAATCATCATAAATTTTTCTATAGAAAAATTTCACTATCATGAATTTTTATACAGAAAAATTTCACTAGCATAAATTTTTCTATAGAAAATTTTCACAATCATGAATTTTTCTATAGAAAAATTTCACTATTATGAATTTTTCTATAGAAAAATTTCACTATTATGAATTTTTCTATAGAAAAATTTCACTATCATTAATTTTTCTATAGAAAAATTTCACTATCATGAATTTTTCTATAAAAAAATTTCACTATCATTAATTTTTCTATAGAAAAATTTCACTATCATGAATTTTTCTATAGAAAAATTTCACTATCATGAATTTTTCTATAGAAAAATTTCACAATCATGAATTTTTCTATAGAAAAATTTCACTATCATAAATTTTTCTGTAGAAAAATTTCACTATCATGAATTTTTCTACAGAAAAATTTCACTATCATTAATTTTTCTACAGAAAAATTTCACTATCATAAATTTTTCTATAGAAAAAATTTCACTATCATGAATATAGAAAAATTTCACTATCATCAAATTTTCACTAGAAAAATTTCATAATCATCATAAATTTTTCTATAGAAAAATTTCACTATCATGAATTTTTCTACAGAAAAATTTCACTAGCATAAATTTTTCTATAGAAAATTTTCACTATCATGAATTTTTCTACAGAAAAATTTCACTATCATGAATTTTTCTATAGAAAAATTTCGCTATCATGAATTTTTATATAGAAAAATTTCACTATCATGAATTTTTCTATAGAAAAATTTCACTATTATGAATTTTTCTATAGAAAAATTTCACTATCATTAATTTTTCTATATAAAAATTTCACTATCATGAATTTTTCTATAGAAAAATTTCATTATCATGAATTTTTCCATAGAAAAATTTCACTATCATGAATTTTTGTATAGAAAAATTTCACTATCACGAATTTTTCGATAGAAAAATTTCACTATCATGAATTTTTCTATAGAAAAATTTCACTATCATGAATTTTTCTATGGAAAAATTTCAATATCATGAATTTTTTTATAGAAAAATTTCACTATCATGAATTTTTCTATAGAAAAATTTCACTATCATGAATTTTTCTATAGAAAAATTTCACTATCATGAATTTTTATATAGAAAAATTTCACTATCATGAATTTTTATATAGAAAAATTTCACTATCATGAACTTTTGTACAGAAAAATTTCAATATCATGAATTTTTCTATAGAAAAATTTCACTATCATGAATTTTTCTACAGAAAAATTTCACTATCATCAATTTTTCTATAGAAAAACTTCACTATCATAAAATTTTCTATAGAAAAATTTCACTATCATAAATTTTTCTAAAGAAAAATTTCACTATCATGAATTTTTCTATAGAAAAATTTCACAGTCATGAATTTTTCTATAGAAAATTTCACTATCATTAATTTTTCTATAGAAAAATTTCACTATCATGAATTTTTCTATAGAAAAATTTCACTATCATGAATTTTTCTATAAAAAAATTTCACTATCATGAATTTTTCTATAGAAAAATTTCACTATCATGAATTTTTCTATAGAAAAATTTCACTATCATGAATTTTTCTATAGAAAAATTTCACTATCATGAATTTTTCTATAGAAAAATTTCTCTATCATAAATTTTTCTGTAGAAAAATTTCAGTATCATGAATTTTTCTACAGAAAAATTTCACTATCATAAATTTTTCTATAGAAAAAATTTCACTATCATGAATATAGAAAAATTTCACTATCATCAAATTTTCACTAGAAAAATTTCATAATCATCATAAATTTTTCTATAGAAAAATTTCACTATCATGAATTTTTATACAGAAAAATTTCACTAGCATAAATTTTTCTATAGAAAATTTTCACAATCATGAATTTTTCTATAGAAAAATTTCACTATTATGAATTTTTCTATAGAAAAATTTCACTATTATGAATTTTTCTATAGAAAAATTTCACTATCATTAATTTTTCTATAGAAAAATTTCACTATCATGAATTTTTCTATAAAAAAATTTCACTATCATTAATTTTTCTATAGAAAAATTTCACTATCATGAATTTTTCTATAGAAAAATTTCACTATCATGAATTTTTCTATAGAAAAATTTCACAATCATGAATTTTTCTATAGAAAAATTTCACTATCATGAATTTTTCTATAGAAAAATTTCACTATCATAAATTTTTCTGTAGAAAAATTTCACTATCATGAATTTTTCTACAGAAAAATTTCACTATCATTAATTTTTCTACAGAAAAATTTCACTATCATAAATTTTTCTATAGAAAAAATTTCACTATCATGAATATAGAAAAATTTCACTATCATCAAATTTTCACTAGAAAAATTTCATAATCATCATAAATTTTTCTATAGAAAAATTTCACTATCATGAATTTTTCTACAGAAAAATTTCACTAGCATAAATTTTTCTATAGAAAATTTTCACTATCATGAATTTTTTTACAGAAAAATTTCACTATCATAAATTTTTCTATAGAAAATTTTCACTATCATGAATTTTTCTACAGAAAAATTTCACTATCATGAATTTTTCTTCAGAAAAATTTCACTATCATGAATTTTTCTATAGAAAAATTTCGCTATCATGAATTTTTGTATAGAAAAATTTCACTATCATGAATTTTTCTATAGAAAAATTTCACCATCATAAATTTTTCTATAGAAAATTTTCACTATCATGAATTTTTCTATAGTGTGGGTTTATAATATCTTATGTTACGGCTTGTCCTCTGTATTTAATTTATCAATTTGCTTTGAATGCACGAGCATTGCCAAAAGCATTAATCCTTTCAAAGGATTTCTTTCAATTTCAATCTGAATATAAATCGTAAGATAATATTGTATCGTTAAATGTCAATGTTACACAGTTTTGGTTTTTGTGTTATTGGATTTAAAGAAAATAAATTTTATTTTTCATTTTTATTTAATTTTTTTCGTTCAATCTAAGTGTCATTGAAATCTTCTTTTCTACATGTTTTTATTTTCTTATTTTCCTCCGAATACATAAGATGATGATGTGCATAAATATAAGTATCTACAATAAATATCTTTTAATGCAAAATATATTCACTTTTCTATAACTTTAAGCAAATTGTAGTTGCGTTATTTTCTCACGAACAGTGACATCCAGAAAGTTTGCTTAGGTGAATTTTCAAATATTTCTTGAAATTATTTAAATCCACTAAACAAATTTGTTTGACATCAAATTTAACAACTCCTTAACATCAACTCCTTACATTGTTTTTTTTTTTTTTTAATTTGAATTTTGTTAAGAATTTTATTTCGTTTAAGGTCATTTTTGTTTCATTCGCACTTTGAATTGCAAATAATTTAATCCTCTTATATTTTTTTTTTTTTGTTTTTTTTTTCGCACTCACTGTAAGTTTTTCATTTGAAAATGTTGTGAATAAACGTTGATTTCGAATGCAAATCACGTACTCAACTAATACGAACGAGTTGTTTGGTTCTTAAAAATTCTGAAAGTAAATGCGTCGCACATTTGTTACAACAGAATAAATCTAGATTTTCTTCTCTATTTTCATCTTTGTCATTATTTTATAGATTTTTTTCTGGCGTCTTTAAGCTGTATTATGTACAATGGCTTTTCTCAAAGAACAAAGTGGCAAAACTTTTTAAGCTCAAATGTTCGTCAAGCTTTGGGGATATTTTTATTATAAAGTGCAATAAAATAGAATTAATTAATTAAGTAAATTAAAGTTAGTCTTACAAAAGTTAGTAAAATTTTTCATTATAGAAAAACTGACAACTGATAGTCTAAGTTTTCTATATAAAAATTCACTATAATGAAATTTGTTTATAGAAAAATTAATGATAGTCAAATTTTCCTATAGAAAAATTGACGATAGTCAAATTTTTCTATAGAAAAATTGACGATAGTGAAATTTTTCTATAGAAAAATTGACGATAGTGAAATTTTTCTATAGAAAAATTGACGAGAGAGAAATATTTCTATAGAAAAATTGACGATAGTGAAATTTTTCTACAGAAAAATTGACGATAGTGAAATTTTTCTATAGAAAAATTGACGATAGTGAAATTTTTCTATAGAAAAATTGACGATAGTGAAATTTTTCTACAGAAAAATTGACGATAGTGAAATTTTTCTAAAGAAAAATTGACGATAGTGAAATTTTTCTATAGAAAAATTGAAGATAGTGAAATTTCTCTATAGAAAAATTGACGATAGTGAATTTTTTCTATAGAAAAATTGACGATAGTGAAATTTTTCTAATGAAAAATGGACGATAGTGAAATTTTTCTAATGAAAAATGGACGATAGTGAAATTTTTCTACAGAAAAATTGATGATAGTGAAATTTTTCTGCAGAAAAATTGACGATAGTGAAATTTTTCTAATGAAAAATGGACGATAGTGAAATTTTTCTACAGAAAAATTGATGATAGTGAAATTTTTCTGCAGAAAAATTGACGATAGTGAAATTTTTCTATAGAAACATTGACGATAGTGAAATTTTTCTATAAAAAAATTGACGATAGTGAAATTTTTCTATAGAAAAATTGACGATAGTGAAATTTTTCTATAGAAAAATTGATGATAGTGAAATTTTTCTACAGAAAAATTGACGATAGTGAAATTTTTCTATAGAAAAATTGACGATAGTGAAATTTTTCTAAAGAAAAATTGACGATAGTGAAATTTTTCTAAAGAAAAATTGACGATAGTGAAATTTTTCTAAAGAAAAATTGACGATAGTGAAATTTTTCTATAGAAAAATTGACGATAGTGAAATTTTTTAATAGAAAAATTGACGATAGTGAAATTTTTCTATAGAAAAATTGACGATAGTGAAATTTTTCTATAGAAAAATTGACGATAGTGAAATTTTTCTATAGAAAAATTGACGATAGTGAAATTTTTCTATAGAAAAATTGACGATAGTGAAATTTTTCTATAGAAAAATTGACGATAGTGAAATTTTTCTATAGAAAAATTGACGATAGTGAAATTTTTCTATAGAAAAATTGACGATAGTGAAATTTTTCTATAGAAAAATTGACGATAGTGAAATTTTTCTATAGAAAAATTGACGATAGTGAAATTTTTCTATAGAAAAATTGACGATAGTGAAATTTTTTTTATAGAAAAATTGACGATAGTGAAATTTTTTTTATAGAAAAATTGACGATAGTGAAATTTTTCTATAGAAAAATTGACGATAGTGAAATTTTTCTATAGAAAAATTGACGATAGTGAAATTTTTCTATAGAAAAATTGACGATAGTGAAATTTTTCTCTAGAAAAATTGACGATAGTGAAATTTTTCTACCGAAAAATTGACGATAGTGAAATTTTTCTACAGAAAAATTGACGATAGTGAAATTTTTCTACAGAAAAATTGACGATAGTGAAATTTTTCTACAGAAAAATTGACGATAGTTAAATTTTTCTATAGAAAAATGGACGATAGTGAAATTTTTCTACAGAAAAATTGACGATACTGAAATTTTTCTATAGAAGAATTGACGATAGTGAAAGTTTTCTATAGAAAAATTGACGATAGTGAAATTTTTCTATAGAAAAATTGACGATAGTGAAATTTTTCTATAGAAAAATTGACGATAGTGAAATTTTTCTATAGAAAAATTGACGATAGTGAAATTTTTCTATAGAAAAATTGACGATATCACTATCGTCAATAGAAAAATTGACGATAGCAAAATTTTTCTTTAGAAAAATTGACGATAGTGAAATTTTTCTATAGAAAAATTGACGATAGTGAAATTTTTCTATAGAAAAATTGACGATAGTGAAATTTTTCTATAGAAAAATTGACGATAGTGAAATTATTCTATAGAAAAATTGACGATAGTGAAATTTTTCTATAGAAAAATTGACGATAGTGAAATTTTTCTATAGAAAAATTGACGATAGTGAAATTTTTCTATAGAAAAATTGACGATAGTGAAATTTTTCTATAGAAAAATTGACGATAGTGAAATTTTTCTATAGAAAAATTGACGATAGTGAAATTTTTCTATAGAAAAATTGACGATAGTGAAATTTTTCTATAGAAAAATTGACGATAGTGAAATTTTTCTTTAGAAAAATTGACGATAGTGAAATTTTTCTATATAAAAATTGACGATAGTGAAATTTTTCTATAGAAAAATTGACGCTATTGAAATTTTTCTATAGAAAAATTGACGATATTGAAATTTTTCTATAGAAAAATTGACGATAGTGAAATTTTTCTACAGAAAAATTGAAGATAGTGAAATTTTTCTACAGAAAAATTGACGATAGTGAAATTTTTCTATAGAAAAATTGACGATAGTGAAATTTTTCTATAGAAAAATTGACGATAGTGAAATTTTTCTATAGAAAAATTGACGATAGTGAAATTTTTCTATAGAAAAATTGACGATAGTAAAATTTTTCTATAGAAAAATTGACGATAGTGAAATTTTTCTATAGAAAAATTGACGATAGTGAAATTTTTCTATAGAAAAATTGACGATAGTGAAATTTTTCTACAGAAAAATTGACGATAGTGAAATTTTTCTATAGAAAAATTGACGATAGTGAAATTTTTCTATAGAAAAATTGACGATAGTGAAATTTTTCTACAGAAAAATTGACGATAGTGAAATTTTTCTAAAGAAAAATTGACGATAGTGAAATTTTTCTATAGAAAAATTGAAGATAGTGAAATTTCTCTATAGAAAAATTGACGATAGTGAATTTTTTCTATAGAAAAATTGACGATAGTGAAATTTTTCTAATGAAAAATGGACGATAGTGAAATTTTTCTAATGAAAAATGGACGATAGTGAAATTTTTCTACAGAAAAATTGATGATAGTGAAATTTTTCTGCAGAAAAATTGACGATAGTGAAATTTTTCTAATGAAAAATGGACGATAGTGAAATTTTTCTACAGAAAAATTGATGATAGTGAAATTTTTCTGCAGAAAAATTGACGATAGTGAAATTTTTCTATAGAAACATTGACGATAGTGAAATTTTTCTATAAAAAAATTGACGATAGTGAAATTTTTCTATAGAAAAATTGACGATAGTGAAATTTTTCTATAGAAAAATTGATGATAGTGAAATTTTTCTACAGAAAAATTGACGATAGTGAAATTTTTCTATAGAAAAATTGACGATAGTGAAATTTTTCTATAGAAATATTGACGATAGTGAAATTTTTCTAAAGAAAAATTGACGATAGTGAAATTTTTCTAAAGAAAAATTGACGATAGTGAAATTTTTCTAAAGAAAAATTGACGATAGTGAAATTTTTCTATAGAAAAATTGACGATAGTGAAATTTTTCTATAGAAAAATTGACGATAGTGAAATTTTTCTATAGAAAAATTGACGGTAGTAAAATTTTTCTATAGAAAAATTGACGATAGTGAAATTTTTCTATAGAAAAATTGACGATAGTGAAATTTTTCTATAGAAAAATTGACGATAGTGAAATTTTTTTTATAGAAAAATTGACGATAGTGAAATTTTTCTATAGAAAAATTGACGATAGTGAAATTTTTCTATAGAAAAATTGACGATAGTGAAATTTTTCTATAGAAAAATTGACGATAGTGAAATTTTTCTATAGAAAAATTGACGATAGTGAAATTTTTCTATAGAAAAATTGACGATAGTGAAATTTTTCTATAGAAAAATTGACGATAGTGAAATTTTTCTATAGAAAAATTGACGATAGTGAAATTTTTCTCTAGAAAAATTGACGATAGTGAAATTTTTCTACCGAAAAATTGACGATAGTGAAATTTTTCTACAGAAAAATTGACGATAGTGAAATTTTTCTATAGAAAAATTGACGATAGTAAAATTTTTCTATAGAAAAATTGACGATAGTGAAATTTTTCTATAGAAAAATTGACGATAGTGAAATTTTTCTTTAGAAAAATTGACGATAGTGAAATTTTTCTATATAAAAATTGACGATAGTGAAATTTTTCTATAGAAAAATTGACGATATTGAAATTTTTCTATAGAAAAATTGACGATATTGAAATTTTTCTATAGAAAAATTGACGATAGTGAAATTTTTCTACAGAAAAATTGACGATAGTGAAATTTTTCTACAGAAAAATTGACGATAGTGAAATTTTTCTATAGAAAAATTGACGATAGTGAAATTTTTCTATAGAAAAATTGACGATAGTGAAATTTTTCTATAGAAAAATTGACGATAGTGAAATTTTTCTATAGAAAAATTGACGATAGTAAAATTTTTCTATAGAAAAATTGACGATAGTGAAATTTTTCTATAGAAAAATTGACGATAGTGAAATTTTTCTATAGAAAAATTGACGATAGTGAAATTTTTCTATAGAAAAATTGACGATAGTGAAATTTTTCTACAGAAAAATTGACGATAGTGAAATTTTTCTATATAAAAATTGACGATAGTGAAATTTTTCTATAGAAAAATTGACGATAGTGAAATTTTTCTATAGAAAAATTGACGATAGTGAAATTTTTCTATAGAAAAATTGACGATAGTAAAATTTTTCTATAGAAAAATTGACGATAGTGAAATTTTTCTATAGAAAAATTGACGATAGTGAAATTTTTCTATAGAAAAATTGACGATAGTGAAATTTTTCTATAGAAAAATTGACGATAGTGAAATTTTTCTATAGAAAAATTGACGATAGTGAAATTTTTCTATAGAAAAATTGACGATAGTGAAATTTTTCTATAGAAAAATTGACGATAGTGAAATTTTTCTATAGAAAAATTGACGATAGTGAAATTTTTCTATAGAAAAATTGACGATAGTGAAATTTTTCTGTAGAAAAATTGACGATAGTGACATTTTTCTGTAGAAAAATTGATGACCGTGAAATTTTCCTATAGAAAAATTGATGACCGTGAAATTTTTCTAAAGAAAAATTGATGATAGTCAAAGTTTTCTATAGAAAAATTGACGACAGTCAAATTTTTCTATAGAAAAATTGACGATAGTGAAATTTTTCTATAGAAAAATTGGCGATAGTGAAATTTTTCTATAGAAAAATTGACGATAGTGAAATTTTTTTTATACAAAAATTGACGATAGTGAAATTTTTCTATAGAAAAATTGACGATAGTGAAATTTTTCTATAGAAAAATTGACAATAGTGAAATTTTTCTATAGAAAAATGGACGATAGTGAAATTTTTCTATAGAAAAATGGACGATAGTGAAATTTTTCTATAGAAAAATTGACGGAAGTAAAATTTTTCGATAGAAAAATTGATGATAGTGAAATTTTTCTATAAAAACATTGAATTGATAGTGAATTGTTATTTTTTTTTTTTTAATTTTTTTATGAAAAACTTTAAAGTCGATTTTCTGGTTAACTATGATAGCTAGAGCAAAAATAACGAAATTCTGTGATCACTCAAATAATTGATTTTTTTGAATTTTTTTTAAGAAAAACTTTAAAGTCGATTTTCTGGTTAACTATTAATTGATTTTTTTCTGGTTAACTATGATAGCTAGAGCAAAAATAACGAAATCCTGTGATCACTCAAAAAAATTGATTTTTTTGAAATTTTTTTATAAAAAACTTTAAAGTCGATTTTCTGGTTAACTATGATAGCTAGAGCAAAAAAAAACGAAATCCTGTGATCACTCAAAAAAATTGATTTATTTGAAATTTTTTATGAAAAACTTTAAAGTCGATTTTCTGGTTAACTATGATAGCTAGAGCAAAAATAACGAAATCCTGTGATCACTCAAAAAAATTGATTTTTTTGAAATCCTGTGATCACTCAAAAAAATTGATTTTTTTGAAATTTTTTTATGAAAAACTTTAAAGTCGATTTTCTGGTTAACTATGATAGCTAGAGCAAAAATAACGAATTCCTGTGATCACTCAAAAAAATTGATTTTTTTTAAATTTTTTTATGAAAAACTTTAAAGTCGATTTTCTGGTTAACTATGATAGCTAGAGCAAAAATAACGAAATCTTGTGATCACTCAAAAAAATTGATTTTTTTGAAATTTTTTTATAAAAAACTTTAAAGTCGATTTTCTGGTTAACTATGATAGCTAGAGCAAAAATAACGAAATCCTGTGATCACTCTGGTTAACTATGATAGCTAGAGCAAAAATAACGAAATCCTGTGATCACTCAAAAAAATTAATTTTTTTGAAATTTTTTTATGAAAAACTTTAAAGTCGATTTTCTGGTTAACTATGATAGCTAGAGCAAAAATAACGAAATCCTGTGATCACTCAAAAAAATTGATTTTTTTGAAATTATTTTATGAAAAACTTTAAAGTCGATTTTCTGGTTAACTATGATAGCTAGAGCAAAAATAACGAAATTCTGTGATCACTCAAAAAAATTGATTTTTTTTAAATTTTTTTATGAAAAACTTTAAAGTCGATTTTCTGGTTAACTATGATAGCTAGAGCAAAAATAACGAAATCCTGTGATCACTCAAAAAAATTGATTTTTTTGAAATTTTTTTATGAAAAACTTTAAAGTCGATTTTCTGGTTAACTATGATAGCTAGAGCAAAAATAACGAAATCCTGTGATCACTCAAAAAAATTGATTTTTTTGAAATTTTTTTATGAAAAACTTTAAAGTCGATTTTCTGGTTAACTATGATAGCTACAGCAAAAATAACGAAATCCTGTGATCACTCAAAAAAATTGATTTTTTTGAAATTTTTTTATAAAAAACCTTAAAGTCGATTTTCTGGTTAACTATGATAGCTAGAGCAAAAATAACGAAATTTGTGATCACTCAAAAAAAATTTTTTTTTTTAATTTTTTTATGAAAAACTTTAAAGTCGATTTTCTGGTTAACTATGATAGCTAGAGCAAAAATAACGAAATCCTGTGATCACTCAAAAAAATTGATTTTTTTGAAATTTTTTTATGAAAAACTTTAAAGTCGATTTTCTGGTTAACTATGACAGCTAGAGCAAAAATACGAAATCCTGTGATCATTCAAAAAAATTGATTTTTTTGAAATTTTTTTATGAACAACTTTAAAGTCGATTTTCTGGTTAACTATGATAGCTAGAGCAAAAATACGAAATCCTGTGATCATTCAAAAAAATTGATTTTTTTGAAATTTTTTTATGAAAAACTTTAAAGTCGATTTTCTGGTTAACTATGATAGCTAGAGCAAAAATAACGAAATCCTGTGATCACTCAAAAAAATTGATTTTTTTGAAATTTTTTTATGAAAAACTTTAAAGTCGATTTTCTGGTTAACTATGATAGCTACAGCAAAAATAACGAAATCCTGTGATCACTCAAAAAAATTGATTTTTTTGAAATTTTTTTATAAAAAACTTTAAAGTCGATTTTCTGGTTAACTATGATAGCTAGAGCAAAAATAACGAAATCTTGTGATCACTCAAAAAAATTGATTTTTTTAAAATTTTTTTATGAAAAACTTTAAAGTCGATTTTCTGGTTAACTATGATAGCTAGAGCAAAAATAACGAAATCCTGTGATCACTCAAAAAAATTGATTTTTTTGAAATTTTTTTATAAAAAACTTTAAAGTCGATTTTCTGGTTAACTATGATAGCTAGAGCAAAAATAACGAAATCCTGTGATCACTCAAAAAAATTGATTTTTTTAAAATTTTTTTATGAAAAACTTTAAAGTCGATTTTCTGGTTAACTATGATAGCTAGAGCAAAAATAACGAAATCCTGTGATCACTCAAAAAAATTGATTTTTTTTTTAATTTTTTTATGAAAAACTTTAAAGTCGATTTTCTGGTTAACTATGATAGCTAGAGCAAAAATAACGAAATCTTGTGATCACTCAAAAAAATTGATTTTTTTGAAATTTTTTTATAAAAAACTTTAAAGTCGATTTTCTGGTTAACTATGATAGCTAGAGCAAAAATAACGAAATCCTGTGATCACTCAAAAAAATTGATTTTTTTGAAATTATTTTATAAAAAACCTTAAAGTCGATTTTCTGGTTAACTATGATAGCTAGAGCAAAAATAACGAAATCCTGTGATCACTCAAAAAAATTTTTTTTTTTTTAATTTTTTTATGAAAAACTTTAAAGTCGATTTTCTGGTTAACTATGATAGCTAGAGCAAAAATAACGAAATCCTGTGATCACTCAAAAAAATTGATTTTTTTGAAATTTTTTTATGAAAAACTTTAAAGTCGATTTTCTGGTTAACTATGACAGCTAGAGCAAAAATACGAAATCCTGTGATCATTCAAAAAAATTGATTTTTTTGAAATTTTTTTATGAAAAACTTTAAAGTCGATTTTCTGGTTAACTATGATAGCTAGAGCAAAAATAACGAAATCCTGTGATCACTCAAAAAAATTGATTTTTTTGAAATTTTTTTATGAAAAACTTTAAAGTCGATTTTCTGGTTAACTATGATAGCTAGAGCAAAAATAACGAAATCCTGTGATCACTCAAAAAAATTGATTTTTTTGAAATTTTTTTATGAAAAACTTTAAAGTCGATTTTCTGGTTAACTATGATAGCTAGAGCAAAAATAACGAAATCCTGTGATCACTCAAAAAAATTGATTTTTTTGAAATTTTTTATGAAAAACTTTAAAGTCGATTTTCTGGTTAACTATGATAGCTACAGCAAAAATAACGAAATCCTGTGATCACTCAAAAAAATTGATTTTTTTGAAATTTTTTTATGAAAAACTTTAAAGTCGATTTTCTGGTTAACTATGATAGCTAGAGCAAAAATAACGAAATCCTGTGATCACTCAAAAAAATTGATTTTTTTGAAATTTTTTTATGAAAAACTTTAAAGTCGATTTTCTGGTTAACTATGATAGCTACAGCAAAAATAACGAAATCCTGTGATCACTCAAAAAAATTGATTTTTTTGAAATTTTTTTTATGAAAAACTTTAAAGTTGATTGGGTGAGGACAAAAGTAGCTGGTTGGAAATAGATTCAGATCAGTTTTCGGTATTGTTTGCTCGAAAAACATACAAACCATTCGCAATTTGGAAATAAAAATTAAAACAAATGTTATTAGTTTGGAATTGGAGAAAAATATGGAATTTTATTAGGATGAGTTACCTTTCTCTTCGGGAGTTGGAACAATAAGACCGAACTTGGATAAGGTCAAAACGGAAGCAGCCTGTTAGACATTTGACCGTTTTGACAGCAGGATTTAGGCGTTTTTTGCGAGAAAGAGAAGGGACGATTTTCGCAACAATCAGCTTTTATATATGATGAACAAATAGGATTTCTTTGCTCATCACTGATATTAATGCAAAAGGCTGGAAATGGCCTTTTGGCATTAACATTGCCGCCCGCCTTGCAGGATGTGCAATGGAAAATGGAGTAGGTCAATCCGGTCTTGTCTAAAAAGCTGCTTCTGTAGATTAAAATATAAATGGAATTAAAATAATAACATTTAAATTGTAACAATGGAATTCATTTTTATATATTATTCAAATTACAATTCAGTAATAAAGGATATAAATTAGGATTATATTTAATGTAAGAAAAAGAAAACAATTATACGTTTACATTTGCTTCTGCCTAAAAGTGCATTTGAACTAATTATAATGAGGCAGGACCGAAAATGGTCCAACCGAAAACAGTGCTTTGTGCTGTGGGAAAGCCTGTCCGAGAGAAAACTCCCTGACACATTACTTTCGGATACATATCTGCTCCGATAACTACATCAATAGAAGCATGCTCATAAAAATGGGAGTCTGCTAAAAATAGATCCCGAAAATTCTTTTTGTAGGATTCTGGAAGAGACTGGGCGGGAGTATGAATGGAGACTCGGTTGTCAACTCTGAAAGTTCCCTCAATCTTTGAGGACGAATCAAACCTGGACTTTAAAACAAGTGGACAAACCGTTTCTGAGTTGAGAGTATATGAAGTAAAGCCCAGTTTATCTATTAAGCTTTTCGATACTCGGCTTACCGCGGATCCTGAATGTAATAGGCAACGAGCATGGGACGTAGTTGAGCCAATCTTGACAAGTGCGGTCGGAAGAAAAACGATTGTGTTTTGGCGTAGAATTGAGGTCCATGTTGCTGAATTTGAAGAGGAAGTGGATTTTCCTCTTTGAGTTTTGGACTCTACTGGATTTCGAGAAGACGATGTGCGGCTGGTAGAACTAGGTGGTCTTGAGGATGTCGACGGCTGCGGATCTGGAGAGATAGAACGAGATCGATGACGAGACTCAGCTGGAATAAGATCCTTTACCAGACGGGGATTCACATGCAGTAGAGTATGGTGGAATTTTTTGCAGTGTTTGCATCCATGTTTCGAGAAGCAAGTTCCCTGCGAGTGATCATGAGCCAAACAATTGCCGCAATATTTGTGTTTCCGTACGGCGCTGATACGGTCGGAAATGTTCATTGCGAGGAACTTGCGACAAGTGCGGAGAGGATGGGGACGCTTACATAGCCGGCATGGATACGCATTATATTTTTTCATAAATCTTTTGGAATTTGCAGAATTTCTAGGCATGCTTAAGCTGAAAAGGAAAGAAAGTATAGTAATGAGAACGCGAGTTAGGAATCGATGGGAAGCATTATAAGTTTTACAATTGGCCTAGTTATTGTACCACGCTGTGTTAAAACCTCAGCTACCCTAACGCGATTATCGTTTCCGGAAAATATCTTAACCACGCGACCGAGACGCCAAGAATTCGGAGGAAGATTCTCTTCCTTGATCACTACCAGTGCCCCAGGATGAAGATTCACTTCAGGTTTTTGCCATTTAAGTCGTTTGTTCATCTCTTTTAAATATTCATTTTTCCATCTGAAGCAGAAGTTGTGGTGGATAACTTTTAATCTTTGCCACCTATTTGTGACTGAAATAGGAGAGCTATCGACCTGTGGATCAATCGGAGCTAAAATTGGTGTACCGATGAGGAAATGTCCCGGAGTCAGTGCGCAAAGATCAGTTGGTTCAGTCGAAATAGGCGATATTGGTCTGGAATTCAAACAGGATTCTATTTTCGATAGTAACGTGGAAAACTCTTCAAATGTGTATTTGTAGCAGCCTGCAATCTTTCGGAAATGTGCCTTAAAACTTTTCACACCAGCTTCCCACAATCCGCCCATATGAGGAGCTCCGGCGGGAATGAAATGCCACGAAATATTTTGGTGGGCATAATTGGATAACACACGCTGATGTGAAGTATGGATAAACTCCTTGGCTAGGACTTTGGAAGCTCCAACGAAAGTAGTTCCGTTATCGGAATGGAGATGGAGTGGACAACCTCGACGTGCAACAAATCGGCTGAACGCTGCTAGAAAAGCTGGAGTGGATAAGTCGGATGTAGCTTCAAGATGTATTGCCTTAGTGGAGAAGCAAACAAATACACAAACGTATCCTTTCGAAATACGGCAGGCTCTACCGGAATAGCTTTTTATATCGAAAGGCCCAGCGAAATCTAGGCCAGTGTGTGCGAATGGACGAGAGATTTCGGTTCTTTCGCTGGGCAAAGCAGCCATTATTTGTTTTTGGCATCGTTTTTTGTAAATCACGCAGACTTTGCATTTGTTGATAGTCGTTTTGATGAGATTTTTGACTTTCGGAATCCAAAACTGTGTTCGTAAAAGTCGCAACACCAATTGATTTCCTCCATGCAAGGTGATCTCATGAATAAATTTAACTAGAATCCGGGAAAATTCACAATTGTAAGGGACAATAATCGGATGACGTTCATTATAAGTTAGTCCAGGCGAGGATTCAAGCCGACCACAAGAACGAATGATTCCCTCTGGATCACGGAACGGATTCAAGTTTAAGATGCTACTGGACTTGGAGATTTGATGCCTGGATGATAAATCTTTGTATTCAGTAGGATACAACGCCTTTTGACTGATCGTTATTAGTTGATCTCGGACGAAGCTAAGTTCAGAACTAGAAAGTGTGATTGAATCTTTGTAGAAGCTGGATCGGAAACGAGGATGTGTCCGGAAGAAGAACCTGTAGACATATGCAAGGACTCTTAAGGCTCTAGGAAATGATGAAAAGCGCTCTAACAGGTCTTCAAAGTAAGTGAAGTAGGAAAAATGTACTCTAATATTTTTAGTTTCTAGATCGGTGGCTGGTATTTTTGAAGTGTCAGATTTTGGCCATTGGGAAGAACTTGATTTTAACCAATCTGGTCCAAACCACCAAAGTTTGTTATCTAAAAGATCCACCGGACTCACACCACGGCTAGCGAGGTCTGCGGGATTGAATTCTGAACTCACATGGTTCCATTGGGGATAATCTAACACCTGGCTGATTTTAGACACTCTGTTCTCCACGAACGTAAGCCAGCTGCATGCGGGTTTGGCCAACCATGAAAGTACTATTGTCGAATCCGTCCAGCAATAAATGGAGTATCTTTCTAAATCCAGTCTGGGCAGCAAACTATCAATCATTTCTGCCAATAGGAGTGCTCCGCAAAGCTCTAATCGAGGAATTGATAAAGTTTTTATCGGTGCTACCTTAGTCTTGGATGTGACTAAGTATGTGGAAACGGAGGTAGTATCTGCTATACGAACATATAGTGCCGCTGCGTATGCTTTTTCGGAAGCATCGCAGAATCCATGAAATTGGACCTCAGCATTTAGACAATAATCAATCCATCGAGGAATACGGATGGTATTGATAGCGGAATAGTTAGATCGAAAAGATTTCCATTGAGAAAGTGCATCAGGCGACAAGATTTCATCCCAAGCTGTACCATCAATCCAAATTTTCTGCATTATTATCTTTGCTTGGACAATGCAAGGAGCCAACCATCCTGCTGGATCAAAAAGTTTGGCGATTTGGGATAAAACCTCTCTTTTCGTAAAGTTTCCTGTATCTGCAAATGGAACCGCAACAAAGTAAAACTCGTCAGTACAAGCGTTCCAACGGATGCCTAATGTTTTTGTTGAACTACTATCCTCGAACTGGAGAAAATCTTCACGAAGTAGATGTTCTGGAGGAATGTCGGAGAGAATATCTTTTGCATTCGAGGTCCACTTTCTCAATGGGAATCCGGCGGATTCTAGAGCTTGGACCAACTCTTTTCTTGCCTTAATAGAATCGTGTTTTGTGTGAGCTCCGGCAAGGACATCGTCGACATACATTGAGCTCCGGAGTATTGAACTGGCAATTGGATATATTGCTTGGACATCATCCGCTAACTGGAGTAATGTTCGAATAGCGAGATACGGCGCACTATTGACTCCACTATAACGAAATCCTGTGATCACTCAAAAAAATTGATTTTTTTGAAATTTTTTTATAAAAAACTTTAAAGTCGATTTTCTGGTTAACTATGATAGCTAGAGCAAAAATAACGAAATCCTGTGATCACTCAAAAAAATTGATTTTTTTGAAATTTTTTTATAAAAAACTTTAAAGTCGATTTTCTGGTTAACTATGATAGCTAGAGCAAAAATAACGAAATCCTGTGATCACTCAAAAAAATTGATTTTTTTGAAATTATTTTATAAAAAACTTTAAAGTCGATTTTCTGGTTAACTATGATAGCTAGAGCAAAAATAACGAAATCCTGTGATCACTCAAAAAAATTAATTTTTTTGAAATTTTTTTGTAAAAAACTTTAAAGTCGATTTTCTGGTTAACTATGACAGCTAGAGCAAAAATAACGAAATCCTGTGATCACTCAAAAAAATTGATTTTTTTGAAATTTTTTTATGAAAAACTTTAAAGTCGATTTTCTGGTTAACTATGATAGCTAGAGCAAAAATAACGAAATCCTGTGATCACTCAAAAAAATTGATTTTTTTGAAATTATTTTATAAAAAACTTTAAAGTCGATTTTCTGGTTAACTATGATAGCTAGAGCAAAAATAACGAAATCCTGTGATCACTCAAAAAAATTAATTTTTTTGAAATTTTTTTGTAAAAAACTTTAAAGTCGATTTTCTGGTTAACTATGACAGCTAGAGCAAAAATAACGAAATCCTGTGATCACTCAAAAAAATTGATTTTTTTGAAATTTTTTTATGAAAAACTTTAAAGTCGATTTTCTGGTTAACTATGACAGCTAGAGCAAAAATAACGAAATCCTGTGATCACTCAAAAAAATTGATTTTTTTGAAATTATTTTATAAAAAACTTTAAAGTCGATTTTCTGGTTAACTATGATAGCTAGAGCAAAAATAACGAAATCCTTTGATCACTCAAAAATTTTTTTTTTTTTTTTAGTTTTTTTATGAAAAACTTTAAAGTCGATTTTCTGGTTAACTATGATAGCTAGAGCAAAAATAACGAAATCCTGTGATCACTCAAAAAAATTGATTTTTTTGAAATTTTTTTATAAAAAACTTTAAAGTCGATTTTCTGGTTAACTATGATAGCTAGAGCAAAAATAACGAAATCCTGTGATCACTCAAAAAAATTGATTATTTTGAAATTTTTTTATAAAAAACTTTAAAGTCGATTTTCTGGTTAACTATGATAGCTAGAGCAAAAATAACGAAATCCTGTGATCACTCAAAAAAATTGTTTTTTTTTAATTTTTTTATGAAAAACTTTAAAGTCGATTTTCTGGTTAACTATGATAGCTAGAGCAAAAATAACGAAATCCTGTGATCACTCAAAAAAATTGATTTTTTTGAAATTTTTTTATGAAAAACTTTAAAGTCGATTTTCTGGTTAACTATGATAGCTAGAGCAAAAATAACGAAATCCTGTGATCACTCAAAAAAATTGATTTTTTTGAAATTTTTTTATAAAAAACTTTAAAGTCGATTTTCTGGTTAACTATGATAGCTAGAGCAAAAATAACGAAATCCTGTGATCACTCAAAAAAATTGATTTTTTTGAAATTATTTTATGAAAAACTTTAAAGTCGATTTTCTGGTTAACTATGATAGCTAGAGCAAAAATAACGAAATCCTGTGATCACTCAAAAAAATTGATTTCTTTGAAATTTTTTTATAAAAAACTTTAAAGTCGATTTTCTGGTTAACTATGATAGCTAGAGCAAAAATAACGAAATCCTGTGATCACTCAAAAAAATTGATTTTTTTGAAATTATTTTATAAAAAACTTTAAAGTCGATTTTCTGGTTAACTATGATAGCTAGAGCAAAAATAACGAAATCCTGTGATCACTCAAAAAAATTGATTTTTTTGAAATTATTTTATAAAAAACTTTAAAGTCGATTTTCTGGTTAACTATGATAGCTAGAGCAAAAATAACGAAATCCTGTGATCACTCAAAAAAATTGATTTTTTTGAAATTTTTTTATAAAAAACTTTAAAGTCGATATTCTGGTTAACTATGATAGCTAGAGCAAAAATAACGAAATCCTGTGATCACTCAAAAAAATTCATTTTTTTGAAATTATTTTATAAAAAACTTTAAAGTCGATTTTCTGGTTAACTATGATAGCTAGAGCAAAAATAACGAAATCCTGTGATCACTCAAAAAAATTCATTTTTTTGAAATTATTTTATAAAAAACTTTAAAGTCGATTTTCTGGTTAACTATGATAGCTAGAGCAAAAATAACGAAATCCTGTGATCACTCAAAAAAATTGATTTTTTTGAAATTTTTTTATAAAAAACTTTAAAGTCGATTTTCTGGTTAACTATGATAGCTAGAGCAAAAATAACGAAATCCTGTGATCACTCAAAAAAATTCATTTTTTTGAAATTATTTTATAAAAAACTTTAAAGTCGATTTTCTGGTTAACTATGATAGCTAGAGCAAAAATAACGAAATCCTGTGATCACTCAAAAAAATTCATTTTTTTGAAATTATTTTATAAAAAACTTTAAAGTCGATTTTCTGGTTAACTATGATAGCTAGAGCAAAAATAACGAAATCCTGTGATCACTCAAAAAAATTGATTTTTTTGAAATTATTTTATAAAAAACTTAAAAGTCGATTTTCTGGTTAACTATGATAGCTAGAGCAAAAATAACGAAATCCTGTGATCACTCAAAAAAATTGATTTTTTTGAAATTTGTTTATAAAAAACTTTAAAGTCGATTTTCTGGTTAACTATGATAGCTAGAGCAAAAATAACGAAATCCTGTGATCACTCAAAAAAATTTATTTTTTTGAAATTATTTTATAAAAAACTTTAAAGTCGATTTTCTGGTTAACTATGATAGCTAGAGCAAAAATAACGAAATCCTGTGATCACTCAAAAAAATTGATTTTTTTGAAATTTTTTTATAAAAAACTTTAAAGTCGATTTTCTGGTTAACTATGATAGCTAGAGCCAAAATAACGAAATCCTGTGATCACTCAAAAAAATTGATTTTTTTGAAATTTTTTTATAAAAAACTTTAAAGTCGATTTTCTGGTTAACTATGATAGCTAGAGCAAAAATAACGAAATCCTGTGATCACTCAAAAAAAATGATTTTTTTGAAATTATTTTATAAAAAACTTTAAAGTCGATTTTCTGGTTAACTATGATAGCTAGAGCAAAAATAACGAAATCCTGTGATCACTCAAAAAAATTGATTTTTTTGAAATTTTTTTATAAAAAACTTTAAAGTCGATTTTCTGGTTAACTATGATAGCTAGAGCAAAAATAACGAAATCCTGTGATCACTCAAAAAAATTGATTTTTTTGAAATTTTTTTATAAAAAACTTTAAAGTCGATTTTCTGGTTAACTATGATAGCTAGAGCAAAAATAACGAAATCCTGTGATCACTCAAAAAAATTGATTTTTTTGAAATTTTTTTATAAAAAACTTTAAAGTCGATTTTCTGGTTAACTATGATAGCTAGAGCAAAAATAACGAAATCCTGTGATCACTCAAAAAAATTGTTTTTTTTTTTAATTTTTTTATGAAAAACTTTAAAGTCGATTTTCTGGTTAACTATGCTAGCTAGAGCAAAAATAACGAAATCCTGTGATCACTCAAAAAAATTGATTTTTTTGAAATTTTTTTATAAAAAACTTTAAAGTCGATTTTCTGGTTAACTATGATAGCTAGAGCAAAAATAACGAAATCCTGTGATCACTCAAAAAAATTGATTTCTTTGAAATTTTTTTATAAAAAACTTTAAAGTCGATTTTCTGGTTAACTATGATAGCTAGAGCAAAAATAACGAAATCCTGTGATCACTCAAAATTTTTTTTTTATTTTTTAATTTTTTTATGAAATACTTTAAAGTCGATTTTCTGGTTAACTATGATAGCTAGAGCAAAAATAACGAAATCCTGTGATCACTCAAAATTTTTTTTTTTTTTTAATTTTTTTATGAAAAACTTTAAAGTCGATTTTCTGGTTAACTATGATAGCTAGAGCAAAAATAACGAAATCCTGTGATCACTCAAAAAAATTGATTTTTTTGAAATTTTTTTATGAAAAACTTTAAAGTCGATTTTCTGGTTAACTATGATAGCTAGAGCAAAAATAACGAAATCCTGTGATCACTCAAAAAAAATTGATTTTTTTGAAATTTTTTTATAAAAAACTTTAAAGTCGATTTTCTGGTTAACTATGATAGCTAGAGCAAAAATAACGAAATCCTGTGATCACTCAAAAAAATTGATTTTTTTGAAATTTTTTTATAAAAAACTTTAAAGTCGATTTTCTGGTTAACTATGATAGCTAGAGCAAAAATAACGAAATCCTGTGATCACTCAAAAAAATTGATTTTTTTGAAATTATTTTATAAAAAACTTTAAAGTCGATTTTCTGGTTAACTATGATAGCTAGAGCAAAAATAACGAAATCCTGTGATCACTCAAAAAAATTGATTTTTTTGAAATTATTTTATAAAAAACTTTAAAGTCGATTTTCTGGTTAACTATGATAGCTAGAGCAAAAATAACGAAATCCTGTGATCACTCAAAAAAAATTGATTTTTTTGAAATTTTTTTATAAAAAACTTTAAAGTCGATTTTCTGGTTAACTATGATAGCTAGAGCAAAACTAACGAAATCCTGTGATCACTCAAAAAAAATTGATATTTTTGAAATTTTTTTATAAAAAACTTTAAAGTCGATTTTCTGGTTAACTATGATAGCTAGAGCAAAAATAACGAAATCCTGTGATCATTAAAAAAAATTGATTTTTTTGAAGTTTTTTTATAAAAAACTTTAAAGTCGATTTTCTGGTTAACTATGATAGCTAGAGCAAAAATAACGAAATCCTGTGATCACTCAAAAAAATTGATTTTTTTGAATTTTTTTTATAAAAAACTTTAAAGTCGATTTTCTGGTTAACTATGATAGCTAGAGCAAAAATAACGAAATCCTGTGATCACTCATAAAAATTGATTTTTTTGAAATTTTTTTATAAAAATCTTTAAAGTCGATTTTCTGGTTAACTATGATAGCTAGAGCAAAAATAACGAAATCCTGTGATCACTCAAAAAAATTGATTTTTTTGAAATTTTTTTATAAAAAACTTTAAAGTTGATTTTCTATTTAACTATGATAGCTAGAGCAAAAATAACGAAATCCTGTGATCACTCAAAAAAATTGATTTTTTTGAAATTTTTTTATAAAAATATTTAAAGTCGATTTTCTGGTTAACTATGATAGCTAGAGCAAAAATAACGAAATCCTGTGATCACTCAAAATTTTTTTTTTTTTTTAATTTTTTTATGAAAAACTTTAAAGTCGATTTTCTGGTTAACTATGATAGCTAGAGCAAAAATAACGAAATCCTGTGATCACTCAAAAAAATTGATTTTTTTGAAATTTTTTTATAAAAAACTTTCAAGTCGATTTTCTGGTTAACTATGATAGCTAGAGCAAAAATAACGAAATCCTGTGATCACTCAAAAAAAATTGATTTTTTTTGAAATTTTTTTATAAAAAACTTTAAAGTCGATTTTCTGGTTAACTATGATAGCTAGAGCAAAAATAACGAAATCCTGTGATCACTCAAAAAAATTGATTTTTTTGAAATTTTTTTATGAAAAACTTTAAAGTCGATTTTCTGGTTAACTATGATAGCTAGAGCAAAAATAACAAAATCCTGTGATCACTCAAAAAAATTGTTTTTTTTTTTAATTTTTTATGAAAAACTTTAAAGTCGATTTTCTGGTTAACTATGATAGCTAGAGCAAAAATAACGAAATCCTGTGATCACTCAAAAATTTTTTTTTTTTTTTTAATTTTTTTATGAAAAACTTTAAAGTCGATTTTCTGGTTAAATATGATAGCTAGAGCAAAAATAACGAAATCCTGTGATCACTCAAAAATTTTTTTTTTTTTTAATTTTTTTATGAAAAACTTTAAAGTCGATTTTCTGGTTAACTATGATAGCTAGAGCAAAAATAACGAAATCCTGTGATCACTCAAAAAAATTGATTTTTTTGAAATTATTTTATAAAAAACTTTAAAGTCGATTTTCTGGTTAACTATGATAGCTAGAGCAAAAATAACGAAATCCTGTGATCACTCAAAAAAATTGATTTTTTTGAAATTTTTTTATAAAAAACTTTAAAGTCGATTTTCTGGTTAACTATGATAGCTAGAGCAAAAATAACGAAATCCTGTGATTATTCATAAAAATTGATTTTTTTGAAATTTTTTTATAAAAATCTTTAAAGTCGATTTTCTGGTTAACTATGATAGCTAGAGCAAAAATAACGAAATCCTGTGATCACTCAAAAAAATTGATTTTTTTGAAATTTTTTTATAAAAATCTTTAAAGTCGATTTTCTGGTTAACTATGATAGCTAGAGCAAAAATAACGAAATCCTGTGATCACTCAAAAAAATTGATTTTTTTGAAATTTTTTTATAAAAAACTTTAAAGTCGATTTTCTGGTTAACTATGATAGCTAGAGCAAAAATAACGAAATCCTGTGATCACTCAAAAAAATTGATTTTTTTGAAATTTTTTTATGAAAAACTTTAAAGTCGATTTTCTGGTTAACTATGATAGCTAGAGCAAAAATAACAAAATCCTGTGATCACTCAAAAAAATTGTTTTTTTTTTAATTTTTTATGAAAAACTTTAAAGTCGATTTTCTGGTTAACTATGATAGCTAGAGCAAAAATAACGAAATCCTGTGATCACTCAAAAATTTTTTTTTTTTTTTAATTTTTTTATGAAAAACTTTAAAGTCGATTTTCTGGTTAAATATGATAGCTAGAGCAAAAATAACGAAATCCTGTGATCACTCAAAAATTTTTTTTTTTTTTAATTTTTTTATGAAAAACTTTAAAGTCGATTTTCTGGTTAACTATGATAGCTAGAGCAAAAATAACGAAATCCTGTGATCACTCAAAAAAATTGATTTTTTTGAAATTATTTTATAAAAAACTTTAAAGTCGATTTTCTGGTTAACTATGATAGCTAGAGCAAAAATAACGAAATCCTGTGATCATTCATAAAAATTGATTTTTTTGAAATTTTTTTATAAAAATCTTTAAAGTCGATTTTCTGGTTAACTATGATAGCTAGAGCAAAAATAACGAAATCCTGTGATCATTCATAAAAATTGATTTTTTTGAAATTTTTTTATAAAAATCTTTAAAGTCGATTTTCTGGTTAACTATGATAGCTAGAGCAAAAATAACGAAATCCTGTGATCACTCAAAAAAATTGATTTTTTGAAATTATTTTATAAAAAACTTTAAAGTCGATTTTCTGGTTAACTATGATAGCTAGAGCAAAAATAACGAAATCCTGTGATCATTCATAAAAATTGATTTTTTTGAAATTTTTTTATAAAAATCTTTAAAGTCGATTTTCTGGTTAACTATGATAGCTAGAGCAAAAATAACGAAATCCTGTGATCATTCATAAAAATTGATTTTTTTGAAATTTTTTTATAAAAATCTTTAAAGTCGATTTTCTGGTTAACTATGATAGCTAGAGCAAAAATAACGAAATCCTGTGATCACTCAAAAAAATTGATTTTTTTGAAATTATTTTATAAAAAACTTTAAAGTCGATTTTCTGGTTAACTATGATAGCTAGAGCAAAAATAACGAAATCCTGTGATCACTCAAAAAAATTGATTTTTTTGAAATTATTTTATAAAAAACTTTAAAGTCGATTTTCTGGTTAACTATGATAGCTAGAGCAAAAATAACGAAATCCTGTGATCACTCAAAAAAAATTGATTTTTTTGAAATTTTTTTATAAAAAACTTTAAAGTCGATTTTCTGGTTAACTATGATAGCTAGAGCAAAACTAACGAAATCCTGTGATCACTCAAAAAAAATTGATATTTTTGAAATTTTTTTATAAAAAACTTTAAAGTCGATTTTCTGGTTAACTATGATAGCTAGAGCAAAAATAACGAAATCCTGTGATCATTAAAAAAAATTGATTTTTTTGAAATTTTTTTATAAAAAACTTTAAAGTCGATTTTCTGGTTAACTATGATAGCTAGAGCAAAAATAACGAAATCCTGTGATCACTCAAAAAAATTGATTTTTTTGAATTTTTTTTATAAAAAACTTTAAAGTCGATTTTCTGGTTAACTATGATAGCTAGAGCAAAAATAACGAAATCCTGTGATCACTCATAAAAATTGATTTTTTTGAAATTTTTTTATAAAAATCTTTAAAGTCGATTTTCTGGTTAACTATGATAGCTAGAGCAAAAATAACGAAATCCTGTGATCACTCAAAAAAATTGATTTTTTTGAAATTTTTTTATAAAAAACTTTAAAGTTGATTTTCTGGTTAACTATGATAGCTAGAGCAAAAATAACGAAATCCTGTGATCACTCAAAAAAATTGATTTTTTTGAAATTTTTTTATAAAAATATTTAAAGTCGATTTTCTGGTTAACTATGATAGCTAGAGCAAAAATAACGAAATCCTGTGATCACTCAAAATTTTTTTTTTTTTTAATTTTTTTATGAAAAACTTTAAAGTCGATTTTCTGGTTAACTATGATAGCTAGAGCAAAAATAACGAAATCCTGTGATCACTCAAAAAAATTGATTTTTTTGAAATTATTTTATAAAAAACTTTAAAGTCGATTTTCTGGTTAACTATGATAGCTAGAGCAAAAATAACGAAATCCTGTGATCACTCAAAAAAATTGATTTTTTTGAAATTATTTTATAAAAAACTTTAAAGTCGATTTTCTGGTTAACTATGATAGCTAGAGCAAAAATAACGAAATCCTGTGATCACTCAAAAAAAATTGATTTTTTTGAAATTTTTTTATAAAAAACTTTAAAGTCGATTTTCTGGTTAACTATGATAGCTAGAGCAAAACTAACGAAATCCTGTGATCACTCAAAAAAAATTGATATTTTTGAAATTTTTTTATAAAAAACTTTAAAGTCGATTTTCTGGTTAACTATGATAGCTAGAGCAAAAATAACGAAATCCTGTGATCATTAAAAAAAATTGATTTTTTTGAAATTTTTTTATAAAAAACTTTAAAGTCGATTTTCTGGTTAACTATGATAGCTAGAGCAAAAATAACGAAATCCTGTGATCACTCAAAAAAATTGATTTTTTTGAATTTTTTTTATAAAAAACTTTAAAGTCGATTTTCTGGTTAACTATGATAGCTAGAGCAAAAATAACGAAATCCTGTGATCACTCATAAAAATTGATTTTTTTGAAATTTTTTTATAAAAATCTTTAAAGTCGATTTTCTGGTTAACTATGATAGCTAGAGCAAAAATAACGAAATCCTGTGATCACTCAAAAAAATTGATTTTTTTGAAATTTTTTTATAAAAAACTTTAAAGTTGATTTTCTGGTTAACTATGATAGCTAGAGCAAAAATAACGAAATCCTGTGATCACTCAAAAAAATTGATTTTTTTGAAATTTTTTTATAAAAATATTTAAAGTCGATTTTCTGGTTAACTATGATAGCTAGAGCAAAAATAACGAAATCCTGTGATCACTCAAAAATTTTTTTTTTTTTTAATTTTTTTATGAAAAACTTTAAAGTCGATTTTCTGGTTAACTATGATAGCTAGAGCAAAAATAACGAAATCCTGTGATCACTCAAAAAAATTGATTTTTTTGAAATTTTTTTATAAAAAACTTTCAAGTCGATTTTCTGGTTAACTATGATAGCTAGAGCAAAAATAACGAAATCCTGTGATCACTCAAAAAAAATTGATTTTTTTTGAAATTTTTTTATAAAAAACTTTAAAGTCGATTTTCTGGTTAACTATGATAGCTAGAGCAAAAATAACGAAATCCTGTGATCACTCAAAAAAATTGATTTTTTTGAAATTATTTTATAAAAAACTTTAAAGTCGATTTTCTGGTTAACTATGATAGCTAGAGCAAAAATAACGAAATCCTGTGATCACTCAAAAAAAATTGATTTTTTTTGAAATTTTTTTATAAAAAACTTTAAAGTCGATTTTCTGGTTAACTATGATAGCTAGAGCAAAAATAACGAAATCCTGTGATCACTCAAAAAAATTGATTTTTTTGAAATTATTTTATAAAAAACTTTAAAGTCGATTTTCTGGTTAACTATGATAGCTAGAGCAAAAATAACGAAATCCTGTGATCACTCAAAAAAATTGATTTTTTTGAAATTTTTTTATAAAAAACTTTAAAGTCGATATTCTGGTTAACTATGATAGCTAGAGCAAAAATAACGAAATCCTGTGATCACTCAAAAAAATTCATTTTTTTGAAATTATTTTATAAAAAACTTTAAAGTCGATTTTCTGGTTAACTATGATAGCTAGAGCAAAAATAACGAAATCCTGTGATCACTCAAAAAAATTCATTTTTTTGAAATTATTTTATAAAAAACTTTAAAGTCGATTTTCTGGTTAACTATGATAGCTAGAGCAAAAATAACGAAATCCTGTGATCACTCAAAAAAATTGATTTTTTTGAAATTTTTTTATAAAAAACTTTAAAGTCGATTTTCTGGTTAACTATGATAGCTAGAGCAAAAATAACGAAATCCTGTGATCACTCAAAAAAATTCATTTTTTTGAAATTATTTTATAAAAAACTTTAAAGTCGATTTTCTGGTTAACTATGATAGCTAGAGCAAAAATAACGAAATCCTGTGATCACTCAAAAAATTCATTTTTTTGAAATTATTTTATAAAAAACTTTAAAGTCGATTTTCTGGTTAACTATGATAGCTAGAGCAAAAATAACGAAATCCTGTGATCACTCAAAAAAATTGATTTTTTTGAAATTATTTTATAAAAAACTTAAAAGTCGATTTTCTGGTTAACTATGATAGCTAGAGCAAAAATAACGAAATCCTGTGATCACTCAAAAAAATTGATTTTTTTGAAATTTGTTTATAAAAAACTTTAAAGTCGATTTTCTGGTTAACTATGATAGCTAGAGCAAAAATAACGAAATCCTGTGATCACTCAAAAAAATTTATTTTTTTGAAATTATTTTATAAAAAACTTTAAAGTCGATTTTCTGGTTAACTATGATAGCTAGAGCAAAAATAACGAAATCCTGTGATCACTCAAAAAAATTGATTTTTTTGAAATTTTTTTATAAAAAACTTTAAAGTCGATTTTCTGGTTAACTATGATAGCTAGAGCAAAAATAACGAAATCCTGTGATCACTCAAAAAAATTGATTTTTTTGAAATTTTTTTATAAAAAACTTTAAAGTCGATTTTCTGGTTAACTATGATAGCTAGAGCAAAAATAACGAAATCCTGTGATCACTCAAAAAAAATGATTTTTTTGAAATTATTTTATAAAAAACTTTAAAGTCGATTTTCTGGTTAACTATGATAGCTAGAGCAAAAATAACGAAATCCTGTGATCACTCAAAAAAATTGATTTTTTTGAAATTTTTTTATAAAAAACTTTAAAGTCGATTTTCTGGTTAACTATGATAGCTAGAGCAAAAATAACGAAATCCTGTGATCACTCAAAAAAATTGATTTTTTTGAAATTTTTTTATAAAAAACTTTAAAGTCGATTTTCTGGTTAACTATGATAGCTAGAGCAAAAATAACGAAATCCTGTGATCACTCAAAAAATTGATTTTTTTGAAATTTTTTTATAAAAAACTTTAAAGTCGATTTTCTGGTTAACTATGATAGCTAGAGCAAAAATAACGAAATCCTGTGATCACTCAAAAAAATTGATTTTTTTGAAATTTTTTTATAAAAAACTTTAAAGTCGATTTTCTGGTTAACTATGATAGCTAGAGCAAAAATAACGAAATCCTGTGATCACTCAAAAAAAATTGATTTTTTTGAAATTTTTTTATAAAAAACTTTAAAGTCGATTTTCTGGTTAACTATGATAGCTAGAGCAAAAATAACGAAATCCTGTGATCACTCAAAAAAATTGATTTTTTTGAAATTTTTTTATAAAAAACTTTAAAGTCGATTTTCTGGTTAACTATGATAGCTAGAGCAAAAATAACGAAATCCTGTGATCACTCAAAAAAATTGATTTTTTTGAAATTATTTTATAAAAAACTTTAAAGTCGATTTTCTGGTTAACTATGATAGCTAGAGCAAAAATAACGAAATCCTGTGATCACTCAAAAAAAATTGATTTTTTTGAAATTTTTTTATAAAAAACTTTAAAGTCGATTTTCTGGTTAACTATGATAGCTAGAGCAAAACTAACGAAATCCTGTGATCACTCAAAAAAAATTGATATTTTTGAAATTTTTTTATAAAAAACTTTAAAGTCGATTTTCTGGTTAACTATGATAGCTAGAGCAAAAATAACGAAATCCTGTGATCATTAAAAAAAATTGATTTTTTTGAAGTTTTTTTATAAAAAACTTTAAAGTCGATTTTCTGGTTAACTATGATAGCTAGAGCAAAAATAACGAAATCCTGTGATCACTCAAAAAAATTGATTTTTTTGAATTTTTTTTATAAAAAACTTTAAAGTCGATTTTCTGGTTAACTATGATAGCTAGAGCAAAAATAACGAAATCCTGTGATCACTCATAAAAATTGATTTTTTTGAAATTTTTTTATAAAAATCTTTAAAGTCGATTTTCTGGTTAACTATGATAGCTAGAGCAAAAATAACGAAATCCTGTGATCACTCAAAAAAATTGATTTTTTTGAAATTTTTTTATAAAAAACTTTAAAGTTGATTTTCTGGTTAACTATGATAGCTAGAGCAAAAATAACGAAATCCTGTGATCACTCAAAAAAATTGATTTTTTTGAAATTTTTTTATAAAAATATTTAAAGTCGATTTTCTGGTTAACTATGATAGCTAGAGCAAAAATAACGAAATCCTGTGATCACTCAAAATTTTTTTTTTTTTTTTCATTTTTTTATGAAAAACTTTAAAGTCGATTTTCTGGTTAACTATGATAGCTAGAGCAAAAATAACGAAATCCTGTGATCACTCAAAAAAATTGATTTTTTTGAAATTTTTTTATAAAAAACTTTCAAGTCGATTTTCTGGTTAACTATGATAGCTAGAGCAAAAATAACGAAATCCTGTGATCACTCAAAAAAAATTGATTTTTTTTGAAATTTTTTTATAAAAAACTTTAAAGTCGATTTTCTGGTTAACTATGATAGCTAGAGCAAAAATAACGAAATCCTGTGATCACTCAAAAAAATTGATTTTTTTGAAATTTTTTTATGAAAAACTTTAAAGTCGATTTTCTGGTTAACTATGATAGCTAGAGCAAAAATAACAAAATCCTGTGATCACTCAAAAAAATTGTTTTTTTTTTAATTTTTTATGAAAAACTTTAAAGTCGATTTTCTGGTTAACTATGATAGCTAGAGCAAAAATAACGAAATCCTGTGATCACTCAAAATTTTTTTTTTTTTTTAATTTTTTTATGAAAAACTTTAAAGTCGATTTTCTGGTTAAATATGATAGCTAGAGCAAAAATAACGAAATCCTGTGATCACTCAAAAATTTTTTTTTTTTTTAATTTTTTTATGAAAAACTTTAAAGTCGATTTTCTGGTTAACTATGATAGCTAGAGCAAAAATAACGAAATCCTGTGATCACTCAAAAAAATTGATTTTTTTGAAATTATTTTATAAAAAACTTTAAAGTCGATTTTCTGGTTAACTATGATAGCTAGAGCAAAAATAACGAAATCCTGTGATCACTCAAAAAAATTGATTTTTTTGAAATTTTTTTATAAAAAACTTTAAAGTCGATTTTCTGGTTAACTATGATAGCTAGAGCAAAAATAACGAAATCCTGTGATCATTCATAAAAATTGATTTTTTTGAAATTTTTTTATAAAAATCTTTAAAGTCGATTTTCTGGTTAACTATGATAGCTAGAGCAAAAATAACGAAATCCTGTGATCACTCAAAAAAATTGATTTTTTTGAAATTTTTTTTATAAAAATCTTTAAAGTCGATTTTCTGGTTAACTATGATAGCTAGAGCAAAAATAACGAAATCCTGTGATCATTCATAAAAATTGATTTTTTTGAAATTTTTTTATAAAAATCTTTAAAGTCGATTTTCTGGTTAACTATGATAGCTAGAGCAAAATAACGAAATCCTGTGATCACTCAAAAAAATTGATTTTTTTGAAATTTTTTTATAAAAATCTTTAAAGTCGATTTTCTGGTTAACTATGATAGCTAGAGCAAAAATAACGAAATCCTGTGATCACTCAAAAAAATTGATTTTTTTGAAATTTTTTTATAAAAAACTTTAAAGTCGATTTCTGGTTAACTATGATAGCTAGAGCAAAAATAACGAAATCCTGTGATCACTCATAAAAATTGATTTTTTTGAAATTTTTTTATAAAAAACTTTAAAGTCGATTTTCTGGTTAACTGTGATAGCTAGAGCAAAAATAACGAAATCCTGTGATCACTCATAAAAATTGATTTTTTTGAAATTTTTTTATAAAAATCTTTAAAGTCGATTTCTGGTTAACTATGATAGCTAGAGCAAAAATAACGAAATCCTGTGATCACTCAAAAAATTGATTTTTTTGAAATTTTTTTATAAAAATCTTTAAAGTCGATTTTCTGGTTAACTATGATAGCTAGAGCAAAAATAACGAAATCCTGTGATCACTCAAAAAAAATTGATTTTTTTGAAATTTTTTTATAAAAAACTTTAAAGTCGATTTTCTGGTTAACTATGATAGCTAGAGCAAAAATAACGAAATCCTGTGATCACTCAAAAAAATTGATTTTTTTGAATTTTTTTATGAAAAACTTTAAAGTCGATTTTCTGGTTAACTATGATAGCTAGAGCAAAAATAACAAAATCCTGTGATCACTCAAAAAAATTGTTTTTTTTTTTTAATTTTTTATGAAAAACTTTAAAGTCGATTTTCTGGTTAACTATGATAGCTAGAGCAAAAATAACGAAATCCTGTGATCACTCAAAAATTTTTTTTTTTTTTTAATTTTTTTATGAAAAACTTTAAAGTCGATTTTCTGGTTAAATATGATAGCTAGAGCAAAAATAACGAAATCCTGTGATCACTCAAAAATTTTTTTTTTTTTTAATTTTTTTTATGAAAAACTTTAAAGTCGATTTTCTGGTTAACTATGATAGCTAGAGCAAAAATAACGAAATCCTGTGATCACTCAAAAAAATTGTTTTTTTTGAAATTATTTTATAAAAAACTTTAAAGTCGATTTTCTGGTTAACTATGATAGCTAGAGCAAAAATAACGAAATCCTGTGATCACTCAAAAAAAATTGATTTTTTTGAAATTTTTTTATAAAAAACTTTAAAGTCGATTTTCTGGTTAACTATGATAGCTAGAGCAAAAAATAACGAAATCCTGTGATCATTCATAAAAATTGATTTTTTTGAAATTTTTTTATAAAAATCTTTAAAGTCGATTTTCTGGTTAAACTATGATAGCTAGAGCAAAAATAACGAAATCCTGTGATCACTCAAAAAAATTGATTTTTTTGAAATTATTTTATAAAAAACTTTAAAGTCGATTTTCTGGTTAACTATGATAGCTAGAGCAAAAATAACGAAATCCTGTGATCACTCAAAAAAATTGATTTTTTTGAAATTATTTTATAAAAAACTTTAAAGTCGATTTTCTGGTTAACTATGATAGCTAGAGCAAAAATAACGAAATCCTGTGATCACTCAAAAAAAATTGATTTTTTTGAAATTTTTTTATAAAAAACTTTAAAGTCGATTTTCTGGTTAACTATGATAGCTAGAGCAAAACTAACGAAATCCTGTGATCACTCAAAAAAATTGATATTTTTGAAATTTTTTTATAAAAAACTTTAAAGTCGATTTTCTGGTTAACTATGATAGCTAGAGCAAAAATAACGAAATCCTGTGATCATTAAAAAAATTGATTTTTTTGAAATTTTTTTATAAAAAACTTTAAAGTCGATTTTCTGGTTAACTATGATAGCTAGAGCAAAAAATAACGAAATCCTGTGATCACTCAAAAAATTGATTTTTTTGAATTTTTTTTATAAAAAACTTTAAAGTCGATTTTCTGGTTAACTATGATAGCTAGAGCAAAAATAACGAAATCCTGTGATCACTCATAAAAATTGATTTTTTTGAAATTTTTTTATAAAAATCTTTAAAGTCGATTTTCTGGTTAACTATGATAGCTAGAGCAAAAATAACGAAATCCTGTGATCACTCAAAAAAATTGATTTTTTTGAAATTTTTTTATAAAAAACTTTAAAGTTGATTTTCTGGTTAACTATGATAGCTAGAGCAAAAATAACGAAATCCTGTGATCACTCAAAAAAATTGATTTTTTTGAAATTTTTTTATAAAAAT
>OW121742.1:55426305-55585023 GCA_933228675.1 Stomorhina lunata
AGTCGATTTTCTGGTTAACTATGATAGCTAGAGCAAAAATAACGAAATCCTGTGATCACTCAAAAAAATTGATTTTTTTTAAATTTTTTTATAAAAAACTTTAAAGTCGATTTTCTGTTTAACTATGATAGCTAGAGCAAAAATAACGAAATCCTGTGATCACTCAAAAAAATTTTTTTTTTTTTAATTTTTTTATGAAAAACTTTAAAGTCGATTTTCTGGTTAACTATGATAGCTACAACAAAAATAACGAAATCCTGTGATCACTCAAAAAAATTGATTTTTTTGAATTTTTTTTATAAAAAACTTTAAAGTCGATTTTCTGGTTAACTATGATAGCTAGAGCAAAAATAACGAAATCCTGTGGTCACTCAAAAAAATTTTTTTTTAATTTTTTTATGAAAAACTTTAAAGTCGATTTTCTGGTTAACTATGATAGCTAGAGCAAAAATAACGAAATCCTGTGATCACTCAAAAAAATTGATTTTTTTGAAATTTTTTTATAAAAAACTTTAAAGTCGATTTTCTGGTTAACTATGATAGCTAGAGCAAAAATAACGAAATCCTGTGATCACTCAAAAAAATTTATTTTTTTGAAATTTTTTTATAAAAAACTTTAAAGTCGATTTTCTGGTTAACTATGATAGCTAGAGCAAAAATAACGAAATCCTGTGATCACTCAAAAAAATTGATTTTTTTGAAATTAATTTATAAAAAACTTTAAAGTCGATTTTCTGGTTAACTATGATAGCTAGAGCAAAAATAACGAAATCCTGTGATCACTCAAAAAAATTGATTTTTTTTAAATTTTTTTATAAAAAACTTTAAAGTCGATTTTCTGGTTAACTATGATAGCTAGAGCAAAAATAACGAAATCCTGTGATCACTCAAAAAAATTTATTTTTTTGAAATTATTTTATAAAAAACTTTAAAGTCGATTTTCTGGTTAACTATGATAGCTAGAGCAAAAATAACGAAATCCTGTGATCACTCAAAAAAATTGATTTTTTTGAAATTTTTTTATAAAAAACTTTAAAGTCGATTTTCTGGTTAACTATGATAGCTAGAGCAAAAATAACGAAATCCTGTGATCACTCAAAAAAATTTATTTTTTTGAAATTTTTTTATAAAAAACTTTAAAGTCGATTTTCTGGTTAACTATGATAGCTAGAGCAAAAATAACGAAATCCTGTGATCACTCAAAAAAATTGATTTTTTTGAAATTAATTTATAAAAAACTTTAAAGTCGATTTTCTGGTTAACTATGATAGCTAGAGCAAAAATAACGAAATCCTGTGATCACTCAAAAAAATTGATTTTTTTTAAATTTTTTTATAAAAAACTTTAAAGTCGATTTTCTGGTTAACTATGATAGCTAGAGCAAAAATAACGAAATCCTGTGATCACTCAAAAAAATTTATTTTTTTGAAATTATTTTATAAAAAACTTTAAAGTCGATTTTCTGGTTAACTATGATAGCTAGAGCAAAAATAGCGAAATCCTGTGATCACTCAAAAAAATTGATTTTTTTGAAATTTTTTTATAAAAAACTTTAAAGTCGATTTTCTGGTTAACTATGATAGCTAGAGCAAAAATAACGAAATCCTGTGATCACTCAAAAAAATTGATTTTTTTTAAATTTTTTTATAAAAAACTTTAAAGTCGATTTTCTGGTTAACTATGATAGCTAGAGCAAAAATAACGAAATCCTGTGATCACTCAAAAAAATTTTTTTTTTTTAATTTTTTTATGAAAAACTTTAAAGTCGATTTTCTGGTTAACTATGATAGCTACAACAAAAATAACGAAATCCTGTGATCACTCAAAAAAATTGATTTTTTTGAATTTTTTTTATAAAAAACTTTAAAGTCGATTTTCTGGTTAACTATGATAGCTAGAGCAAAAATAACGAAATCCTGTGGTCACTCAAAAAAATTTTTTTTTAATTTTTTTATGAAAAACTTTAAAGTCGATTTTCTGGTTAACTATGATAGCTAGAGCAAAAATAACGAAATCCTGTGATCACTCAAAAAAATTGATTTTTTTGAAATTTTTTATAAAAAACTTTAAAGTCGATTTTCTGGTTAACTATGATAGCTAGAGCAAAAATAACGAAATCCTGTGATCACTCAAAAAAATTTATTTTTTTGAAATTTTTTTATAAAAAACTTTAAAGTCGATTTTCTGGTTAACTATGATAGCTAGAGCAAAAATAACGAAATCCTGTGATCACTCAAAAAAATTGATTTTTTTGAAATTATTTTATAAAAAACTTTAAAGTCGATTTTCTGGTTAACTATGATAGCTAGAGCAAAAATAACGAAATCCTGTGATCACTCAAAAAAATTTATTTTTTTGAAATTTTTTTATAAAAAACTTTAAAGTCGATTTTCTGGTTAACTATGATAGCTAGAGCAAAAATAACGAAATCCTGTGATCACTCAAAAAAATTGATTTTTTTGAAATTTTTTTATAAAAAACTTTAAAGTCGATTTTCTGGTTAACTATGATAGCTAGAGCAAAAATAACGAAATCCTATGATCACTCAAAAAAATTGATTTTTTTTTAAATTTGTTTGTAAAAAACTTTAAAGTCGATTTTCTGGTTAACTATGATAGCTAGAGCAAAAATAACGAAATCCTGTGATCACTCAAAAAAATTGATTTTTTTGAAATTTTTTTATAAAAAACTTTAAAGTCGATTTTCTGGTTAACTATGATAGCTAGAGCAAAAATAACGAAATCCTGTGATCACTCAAAAAAATTTATTTTTTTGAAATTTTTTTATAAAAAACTTTAAAGTCGATTTTCTGGTTAACTATGATAGCTACAGCAAAAATAACGAAATCCTGTGATCACTCAAAAAAATTGATTTTTTTGAAATTTTTTTATAAAAAACTTTAAAGTCGATTTTCTGGTTAACTATGATAGCTAGAGCAAAAATAACGAAATCCTGTGATCACTCAAAAAAATTGATTTTTTTGAAATTATTTTATAAAAAACTTTAAAGTCGATTTTCTGGTTAACTATGATAGCTAGAGCAAAAATAACGAAATCCTGTGATCACTCAAAAAAATTGATTTTTTTGAAATTATTTTATAAAAAACTTTAAAGTCGATTTTCTGGTTAACTATGATAGCTAGAGCAAAAATAACGAAATCCTGTGATCACTCAAAAAAATTGATTTTTTTGAAATTTTTTTATAAAAAACTTTAAAGTCGATTTTCTGGTTAACTATGATAGCTAGAGCAAAAATAACGAAATCCTGTGATCACTCAAAAAAATTGATTTTTTTGAAATTATTTTATAAAAAACTTTAAAGTCGATTTTCTGGTTAACTATGATAGCTAGAGCAAAAATAACGAAATCCTGTGATCACTCAAAAAAATTGATTTTTTTTAAATTTTTTTATAAAAAACTTTAAAGTCGATTTTCTGGTTAACTATGATAGCTAGAGCAAAAATAACGAAATCCTGTGATCACTCAAAAAAATTGATTTTTTTTAAATTTTTTTATAAAAAACTTTAAAGTCGATTTTCTGGTTAACTATGATAGCTAGAGCAAAAATAACGAAATCCTGTGATCACTCAAAAAAATTGATTTTCTTTAAATTTTTTTATAAAAAACTTTAAAGTCGATTTTCTGGTTAACTATGATAGCTAGAGCAAAAATAACGAAATCCTATGATCACTCAAAAAAATTGATTTTTTTTTAAATTTGTTTGTAAAAAACTTTAAAGTCGATTTTCTGGTTAACTATGACAGCTAGAGCAAAAATAACGAAATCCTGTGATCACTCAAAAAAATTGATTTTTTTTTAATTTTTTTATAAAAAACTTTAAAGTCGATTTTCTGGTTAACTATGATAGCTAGAGCAAAAATAACGAAATCCTATGATCACTCAAAAAAATTGATTTTTTTTTTAAATTTGTTTGTAAAAAACTTTAAAGTCGATTTTCTGGTTAACTATGACAGCTAGAGCAAAAATAACGAAATCCTGTGATCACTCAAAAAAATTGATTTTTTTTTAATTTTTTTATAAAAAACTTTAAAGTCGATTTTCTGGTTAACTATGATAGCTAGAGCAAAAATAACGAAATCCTGTGATCACTCAAAAAAATTTTTTTTAATTTTTTTATGAAAAACTTTAAAGTCGATTTTCTGGTTAACTATGATAGCTAGAGCAAAAATAACGAAATCCTGTGATCACTCAAAAAAATTGATTTTTTGAAAGTATTTTATAAAAAACTTTAAAGTCGATTTTCTGGTTAACTATGATAGCTAGAGCAAAAATAACGAAATCCTGTGATCACTCAAAAAAATTGATTTTTTTGAAATTATTTTATAAAAAACTTTAAAGTCGATTTTCTGGTTAACTATGATAGCTAGAGCAAAAATAACGAAATCCTGTGATCACTCAAAAAAATTGATTTTTTTGAAATTTTTTTATAAAAAACTTTAAAGTCGATTTTCTGGTTAACTATGATAGCTAGAGCAAAAATAACGAAATCCTGTGATCACTCAAAAAAATTGATTTTTTTGAAATTATTTTATAAAAAACTTTAAAGTCGATTTTCTGGTTAACTATGATAGCTAGAGCAAAAATAACGAAATCCTGTGATCACTCAAAAAAATTGATTTTTTTGAAATTATTTTATAAAAAACTTTAAAGTCGATTTTCTGGTTAACTATGATAGCTAGAGCAAAAATAACGAAATCCTGTGATCACTCAAAAAAATTGATTTTTTTGAAATTTTTTTATAAAAAACTTTAAAGTCGATTTTCTGGTTAACTATGATAGCTAGAGCAAAAATAACGAAATCCTGTGATCACTCAAAAAAATTGATTTTTTTGAAATTATTTTATAAAAAACTTTAAAGTCGATTTTCTGGTTAACTATGATAGCTAGAGCAAAAATAACGAAATCCTGTGATCACTCAAAAAAATTGATTTTTTTGAAATTTTTTTATAAAAAACTTTAAAGTCGATTTTCTGGTTAACTATGATAGCTAGAGCAAAAATAACGAAATCCTGTGATCACTCAAAAAAATTGATTTTTTTGAAATTATTTTATAAAAAACTTTAAAGTCGATTTTCTGGTTAACTATGATAGCTAGAGCAAAAATAACGAAATCCTGTGATCACTCAAAAAAATTGATTTTTTTGAAATTATTTTATAAAAAACTTTAAAGTCGATTTTCTGGTTAACTATGATAGCTAGAGCAAAAATAACGAAATCCTGTGATCACTCAAAAAAATTGATTTTTTTGAAATTTTTTTATAAAAAACTTTAAAGTCGATTTTCTGGTTAACTATGATAGCTAGAGCAAAAATAACGAAATCCTGTGATCACTCAAAAAAATTGATTTTTTTGAAATTATTTTATAAAAAACTTTAAAGTCGATTTTCTGGTTAACTATGATAGCTAGAGCAAAAATAACGAAATCCTGTGATCACTCAAAAAAATTGATTTTTTTTAAATTTTTTTATAAAAAACTTTAAAGTCGATTTTCTGGTTAACTATGATAGCTAGAGCAAAAATAACGAAATCCTGTGATCACTCAAAAAAATTGATTTTTTTGAAATTTTTTTATAAAAAACTTTAAAGTCGATTTTCTGGTTAACTATGATAGCTAGAGCAAAAATAACGAAATCCTGTGATCACTCAAAAAAATTGATTTTCTTTAAATTTTTTTATAAAAAACTTTAAAGTCGATTTTCTGGTTAACTATGATAGCTAGAGCAAAAATAACGAAATCCTATGATCACTCAAAAAAATTGATTTTTTTTTAAATTTGTTTGTAAAAAACTTTAAAGTCGATTTTCTGGTTAACTATGACAGCTAGAGCAAAAATAACGAAATCCTGTGATCACTCAAAAAAATTGATTTTTTTTTAATTTTTTTATAAAAAACTTTAAAGTCGATTTTCTGGTTAACTATGATAGCTAGAGCAAAAATAACGAAATCCTGTGATCAATCAAAAAAATTTTTTTTTTTTTAATTTTTTTATGAAAAACTTTAAAGTCGATTTTCTGGTTAACTATGATAGCTAGAGCAAAAATAACGAAATCCTGTGATCACTCAAAAAAATTTTTTTTAATTTTTTTATGAAAAACTTTAAAGTCGATTTTCTGGTTAACTATGATAGCTAGAGCAAAAATAACGAAATCCTGTGATCACTCAAAAAAATTGATTTTTTGAAAGTATTTTATAAAAAACTTTAAAGTCGATTTTCTGGTTAACTATGATAGCTAGAGCAAAAATAACGAAATCCTGTGATCACTCAAAAAAATTGATTTTTTTGAAATTATTTTATAAAAAACTTTAAAGTCGATTTTCTGGTTAACTATGATAGCTAGAGCAAAAATAACGAAATCCTGTGATCACTCAAAAAAATTGATTTTTTTGAAATTTTTTTATAAAAAACTTTAAAGTCGATTTTCTGGTTAACTATGATAGCTAGAGCAAAAATAACGAAATCCTGTGATCACTCAAAAAAATTGATTTTTTTGAAATTTTTTATAAAAAACTTTAAAGTCGATTTTCTGGTTAACTATGATAGCTAGAGCAAAAATAACGAAATCCTATGATCACTCAAAAAAATTGATTTTTTTTTAAATTTGTTTGTAAAAAACTTTAAAGTCGATTTTCTGGTTAACTATGACAGCTAGAGCAAAAATAACGAAATCCTGTGATCACTCAAAAAAATTGATTTTTTTGAAATTTTTTTATGAAAAACTTTAAAGTCGATTTTCTGGTTAACTGTGATAGCTACAGCAAAAATAACGAAATCCTGTGATCACTCAAAAAAATTGATTTTTTTGAAATTTTTTTATAAAAAAACTTTAAAGTCGATTTTCTGGTTAACTATGATAGCTAGAGCAAAAATAACGAAATCCTGTGATCACTCAAAAAAATTGATTTTTTTTTAATTTTTTTATAAAAAACTTTAAAGTCGATTTTCTGGTTAACTATGATAGCTAGAGCAAAAATAACGAAATCCTGTGATCAATCAAAAAAATTTTTTTTTTTTTTAATTTTTTTATGAAAAACTTTAAAGTCGATTTTCTGGTTAACTATGATAGCTAGAGCAAAAATAACGAAATCCTGTGATCACTCAAAAAAATTTTTTTTAATTTTTTTATTAAAAACTTTAAAGTCGATTTTCTGGTTAACTATGATAGCTAGAGCAAAAATAACGAAATCCTGTGATCACTCAAAAAAATTGATTTTTTTTAAATTTTTTTATAAAAAACTTTAAAGTCGATTTTCTGGTTAACTATGATAGCTAGAGCAAAAATAACGAAATCCTGTGATCACTCAAAAAAATTTATTTTTTTTAAATTTTTTTATGAAAAACTTTAAAGTCGATTTTCTGGTTAACTATGATAGCTAGAGCAAAAATAACGAAATCCTGTGATCACTCAAAAAAATTGATTTTTTTGAAATTTTTTATAAAAAACTTTAAAGTCGATTTTCTGGTTAACTATGATAGCTAGAGCAAAAATAACGAAATCCTATGATCACTCAAAAAAATTGATTTTTTTTTAAATTTGTTTGTAAAAAACTTTAAAGTCGATTTTCTGGTTAACTATGACAGCTAGAGCAAAAATAACGAAATCCTGTGATCACTCAAAAAAATTGATTTTTTTGAAATTTTTTTATGAAAAACTTTAAAGTCGATTTTCTGGTTAACTGTGATAGCTACAGCAAAAATAACGAAATCCTGTGATCACTCAAAAAAATTGATTTTTTTGAAATTTTTTTATAAAAAAACTTTAAAGTCGATTTTCTGGTTAACTATGATAGCTAGAGCAAAAATAACGAAATCCTGTGATCACTCAAAAAAATTGATTTTTTTGAAATTTTTTTATAAAAAACTTTAAAGTCGATTTTCTGGTTAACTATGATAGCTAGAGCAAAAATAACGAAATCCTGTGATCACTCAAAAAAATTTATTTTTTTGAAATTTTTTTATAAAAAACTTTAAAGTCGATTTTCTGGTTAACTATGATAGCTACAGCAAAAATAACGAAATCCTGTGATCACTCAAAAAAATTGATTTTTTTGAAATTTTTTTATAAAAAACTTTAAAGTCGATTTTCTGGTTAACTATGATAGCTAGAGCAAAAATAACGAAATCCTGTGATCACTCAAAAAAATTGATTTTTTTGAAATTATTTTATAAAAAACTTTAAAGTCGATTTTCTGGTTAACTATGATAGCTAGAGCAAAAATAACGAAATCCTGTGATTACTCAAAAAAATTGATTTTTTTGAAATTTTTTTATAAAAAACTTTAAAGTCGATTTTCTGGTTAACTATGATAGCTAGAGCAAAAATAACAAAATCCTGTGATCACTCAAAAAAATTGATTTTTTTGAAATTATTTTATAAAAAACTTTAAAGTCGATTTTCTGGTTAACTATGATAGCTAGAGCAAAAATAACGAAATCCTGTGATCACTCAAAAAAATTGATTTTTTTGAAATTTTTTTATAAAAAACTTTAAAGTCGATTTTCTGGTTAACTATGATAGCTAGAGCAAAAATAACGAAATCCTGTGATCACTCAAAAAAATTGATTTTTTTGAAATTATTTTATAAAAAACTTTAAAGTCGATTTTCTGGTTAACTATGATAGCTAGAGCAAAAATAACGAAATCCTGTGATCACTCAAAAAAATTGATTTTTTTGAAATTTTTTTATAAAAAACTTTAAAGTCGATTTTCTGGTTAACTATGATAGCTAGAGCAAAAATAACGAAATCCTGTGATCACTCAAAAAAATTGATTTTTTTGAAATTTTTTTATAAAAAAACTTTAAAGTCGATTTTCTGGTTAACTATGATAGCTAGAGCAAAAATAACGAAATCCTGTGATCACTCAAAAAAATTGATTTTTTTGAAATTTTTTTATAAAAAACTTTAAAGTCGATTTTCTGGTTAACTATGATAGCTAGAGCAAAAATAACGAAATCCTGTGATCACTCAAAAAAATTTATTTTTTTGAAATTTTTTTATAAAAAACTTTAAAGTCGATTTTCTGGTTAACTATGATAGCTACAGCAAAAATAACGAAATCCTGTGATCACTCAAAAAAATTGATTTTTTTGAAATTTTTTTATAAAAAACTTTAAAGTCGATTTTCTGGTTAACTATGATAGCTAGAGCAAAAATAACGAAATCCTGTGATCACTCAAAAAAATTGATTTTTTTGAAATTATTTTATAAAAAACTTTAAAGTCGATTTTCTGGTTAACTATGATAGCTAGAGCAAAAATAACGAAATCCTGTGATCACTCAAAAAAATTGATTTTTTTGAAATTTTTTTATAAAAAAACTTTAAAGTCGATTTTCTGCTTAACTATGATAGCTAGAGCAAAAATAACGAAATCCTGTGATCACTCAAAAAAATTGATTTTTTTTTAATTTTTTTATAAAAAACTTTAAAGTCGATTTACTGGTTAACTATGATAGCTAGAGCAAAAATAACGAAATCCTGTGATCACTCAAAAAAATTTTTTTTTTTAATTTTTTTATGAAAAACTTTAAAGTCGATTTTCTGGTTAACTATGATAGCTAGAGCAAAAATAACGAAATCCTGTGATCACTCAAAAAAATTGATTTTTTTGAAATTATTTTATAAAAAACTTTAAAGTCGATTTTCTGGTTAACTATGATAGCTAGAGCAAAAATAACGAAATCCTGTGATCACTCAAAAAAATTTTTTTTTTTTTAATTTTTTTATGAAAAACTTTAAAGTCGATTTTCTGGTTAACTATGACAGCTAGAGCAAAAATAACGAAATCCTGTGATCACTCAAAAAAATTTATTTTTTTGAAATTTTTTTATGAAAAACTTTAAAGTCGATTTTCTGGTTAACTGTGATAGCTAGAGCAAAAATTACGAAATCCTGTGATCACTCAAAAAAATTGATTTTTTTGAAATTTTTTATAAAAAACTTTAAAGTCGATTTTCTGGTTAACTATGATAGCTAGAGCAAAAATAACGAAATCCTGTGATCACTCAAAAAAATTGATTTTTTTGAAATTTTTTATGAAAAACTTTAAAGTCGATTTTCTGGTTAACTATGATAGCTAGAGCAAAAATAACGAAATCCTGTGATCACTCAAAAAAATTGATTTTTTTGAAATTATTTTATAAAAAACTTTAAAGTCGATTTTCTGGTTAACTATGATAGCTAGAGCAAAAATAACGAAATCCTGTGATCACTCAAAAAAATTGATTTTTTTGAAATTTTTTTATAAAAAACTTTAAAGTCGATTTTCTGGTTAACTATGATAGCTAGAGCAAAAATAACGAAATCCTGTGATCACTCAAAAAAATTGATTTTTTTGAAATTATTTTATAAAAAACTTTAAAGTCGATTTTCTGGTTAACTATGATAGCTAGAGCAAAAATAACGAAATCCTGTGATCACTCAAAAAAATTGATTTTTTTGAAATTTTTTTATAAAAAACTTTAAAGTCGATTTTCTGGTTAACTATGATAGCTAGAGCAAAAATAACGAAATCCTGTGATCACTCAAAAAAATTGATTTTTTTGAAATTTTTTATAAAAAACTTTAAAGTCGATTTTCTGGTTAACTATGATAGCTAGAGCAAAAATAACGAAATCCTATGATCACTCAAAAAAATTGATTTTTTTTTAAATTTGTTTGTAAAAAACTTTAAAGTCGATTTTCTGGTTAACTATGATAGCTAGAGCAAAAATAACGAAATCCTGTGATCACTCAAAAAAATTGATTTTTTTGAAATTTTTTATAAAAAACTTTAAAGTCGATTTTCTGGTTAACTATGATAGCTAGAGCAAAAATAACGAAATCCTATGATCACTCAAAAAAATTGATTTTTTTTTAAATTTGTTTGTAAAAAACTTTAAAGTCGATTTTCTGGTTAACTATGATAGCTAGAGCAAAAATAATGAAATCCTGTGATCACTCAAAAAAATTGATTTTTTTGAAATTTTTTTATGAAAAACTTTAAAGTCGATTTTCTGGTTAACTGTGATAGCTAGAGCAAAAATTACGAAATCCTGTGATCACTCAAAAAAATTTTTTTTTTTAATTTTTTTATGAAGAACTTTAAAGTCGATTTTCTGGTTAACTATGATAGCTAGAGCAAAAATAACGAAATCCTGTGATCACTCAAAAAAATTGATTTTTTTGAAATTATTTTATAAAAAACTTTAAAGTCGATTTTCTGGTTAACTATGATAGCTAGAGCAAAAATAACGAAATCCTGTGATCACTCAAAAAAATTGATTTTTTTGAAATTTTTTTATAAAAAACTTTAAAGTCGATTTTCTGGTTAACTATGATAGCTAGAGCAAAAATAACGAAATCCTGTGATCACTCAAAAAAATTGATTTTTTTGAAATTATTTTATAAAAAACTTTAAAGTCGATTTTCTGGTTAACTATGATAGCTAGAGCAAAAATAACGAAATCCTGTGATCACTCAAAAAAATTGATTTTTTTGAAATTTTTTATAAAAAACTTTAAAGTCGATTTTCTGGTTAACTATGATAGCTAGAGCAAAAATAACGAAATCCTGTGATCACTCAAAAAAATTGATTTTTTTGAAATTATTTTATAAAAAACTTTAAAGTCGATTTTCTGGTTAACTATGATAGCTAGAGCAAAAATAACGAAATCCTGTGATCACTCAAAAAAATTGATTTTTTTGAAATTTTTTTATAAAAAACTTTAAAGTCGATTTTCTGGTTAACTATGATAGCTAGAGCAAAAATAACGAAATCCTGTGATCACTCAAAAAAATTGATTTTTTTGAAATTTTTTATAAAAAACTTTAAAGTCGATTTTCTGGTTAACTATGATAGCTAGAGCAAAAATAACGAAATCCTATGATCACTCAAAAAAATTGATTTTTTTTTAAATTTGTTTGTAAAAAACTTTAAAGTCGATTTTCTGGTTAACTATGATAGCTAGAGCAAAAATAACGAAATCCTGTGATCACTCAAAAAAATTGATTGATTTGAAATTTTTTTATAAAAAACTTTAAAGTCGATTTTCTGGTTAACTATGATAGCTAGAGCAAAAATAACGAAATCCTGTGATCACTCAAAAAAATTGATTTTTTTGAAATTTTTTATAAAAAACTTTAAAGTCGATTTTCTGGTTAACTATGATAGCTAGAGCAAAAATAACGAAATCCTGTGATCACTCAAAAAAATTGATTTTTTTGGAAATTATTTTATAAAAAACTTTAAAGTCGATTTTCTGGTTAACTATGATAGCTAGAGCAAAAATAACGAAATCCTGTGATCACTCAAAAAAATTGATTTTTTTGAAATTTTTTTATAAAAAACTTTAAAGTCGATTTTCTGGTTAACTATGATAGCTAGAGCAAAAATAACGAAATCCTGTGATCACTCAAAAAAATTGATTTTTTTGAAATTATTTTATAAAAAACTTTAAAGTCGATTTTCTGGTTAACTATGATAGCTAGAGCAAAAATAACGAAATCCTGTGATCACTCAAAAAAATTGATTTTTTTGAAATTTTTTATAAAAAACTTTAAAGTCGATTTTCTGGTTAACTATGATAGCTAGAGCAAAAATAACGAAATCCTATGATCACTCAAAAAAATTGATTTTTTTTTAAATTTGTTTGTAAAAAACTTTAAAGTCGATTTTCTGGTTAACCATGACAGCTAGAGCAAAAATAACGAAATCCTGTGATCACTCAAAAAAATTGATTTTTTTGAAATTTTTTTATGAAAAACTTTAAAGTCGATTTTCTGGTTAACTGTGATAGCTAGAGCAAAAATTACGAAATCCTGTGATCACTCAAAAAAATTTTTTTTTTAATTTTTTTATGAAGAACTTTAAAGTCGATTTTCTGGTTAACTATGATAGCTAGAGCAAAAATAACGAAATCCTGTGATCACTCAAAAAAATTGATTTTTTTGAAATTTTTTATAAAAAACTTTAAAGTCGATTTTCTGGTTAACTATGATAGCTAGAGCAAAAATAACGAAATCCTATGATCACTCAAAAAAATTGATTTTTTTTTAAATTTGTTTGTAAAAAACTTTAAAGTCGATTTTCTGGTTAACTATGATAGCTAGAGCAAAAATAACGAAATCCTGTGATCACTCAAAAAATTGATTTTTTTGAAATTTTTTATAAAAAACTTTAAAGTCGATTTTCTGGTTAACTATGATAGCTAGAGCAAAAATAACGAAATCCTGTGATCACTCAAAAAAATTGATTTTTTTGGAAATTATTTTATAAAAAACTTTAAAGTCGATTTTCTGGTTAACTATGATAGCTAGAGCAAAAATAACGAAATCCTGTGATCACTCAAAAAAATTGATTTTTTTGAAATTTTTTTATAAAAAACTTTAAAGTCGATTTTCTGGTTAACTATGATAGCTAGAGCAAAAATAACGAAATCCTGTGATCACTCAAAAAAATTGATTTTTTTGAAATTATTTTATAAAAAACTTTAAAGTCGATTTTCTGGTTAACTATGATAGCTAGAGCAAAAATAACGAAATCCTGTGATCACTCAAAAAAATTGATTTTTTTGAAATTTTTTTATAAAAAACTTTAAAGTCGATTTTCTGGTTAACTATGATAGCTAGAGCAAAAATAACGAAATCCTGTGATCACTCAAAAAAATTGATTTTTTTGAAATTATTTTATAAAAAACTTTAAAGTCGATTTTCTGGTTAACTATGATAGCTAGAGCAAAAATAACGAAATCCTATGATCACTCAAAAAAATTGATTTTTTTTTAAATTTGTTTGTAAAAAACTTTAAAGTCGATTTTCTGGTTAACTATGATAGCTAGAGCAAAAATAACGAAATCCTGTGATCACTCAAAAAAATTGATTTTTTTGAAATTTTTTATAAAAAACTTTAAAGTCGATTTTCTGGTTAACTATGATAGCTAGAGCAAAAATAACGAAATCCTATGATCACTCAAAAAAATTGATTTTTTTTTAAATTTGTTTGTAAAAAACTTTAAAGTCGATTTTCTGGTTAACTATGATAGCTAGAGCAAAAATAACGAAATCCTGTGATCACTCAAAAAATTGATTTTTTTGAAATTTTTTATAAAAAACTTTAAAGTCGATTTTCTGGTTAACTATGATAGCTAGAGCAAAAATAACGAAATCCTGTGATCACTCAAAAAAATTGATTGATTTGAAATTTTTTTATAAAAAACTTTAAAGTCGATTTTCTGGTTAACTATGATAGCTAGAGCAAAAATAACGAAATCCTGTGATCACTCAAAAAAATTGATTTTTTTGAAATTTTTTATAAAAAACTTTAAAGTCGATTTTCTGGTTAACTATGATAGCTAGAGCAAAAATAACGAAATCCTGTGATCACTCAAAAAAATTGATTTTTTTGGAAATTATTTTATAAAAAACTTTAAAGTCGATTTTCTGGTTAACTATGATAGCTAGAGCAAAAATAACGAAATCCTGTGATCACTCAAAAAAATTGATTTTTTTGAAATTTTTTTATAAAAAACTTTAAAGTCGATTTTCTGGTTAACTATGATAGCTAGAGCAAAAATAACGAAATCCTGTGATCACTCAAAAAAATTGATTTTTTTGAAATTTTTTTATAAAAAACTTTAAAGTCGATTTTCTGGTTAACTATGATAGCTAGAGCAAAAATAACGAAATCCTGTGATCACTCAAAAAAATTGATTTTTTTGAAATTTTTTATAAAAAACTTTAAAGTCGATTTTCTGGTTAACTATGATAGCTAGAGCAAAAATAACGAAATCCTATGATCACTCAAAAAAATTGATTTTTTTTTAAATTTGTTTGTAAAAAACTTTAAAGTCGATTTTCTGGTTAACTATGACAGCTAGAGCAAAAATAACGAAATCCTGTGATCACTCAAAAAAATTGATTTTTTTGAAATTTTTTTATGAAAAACTTTAAAGTCGATTTTCTGGTTAACTGTGATAGCTAGAGCAAAAATTACGAAATCCTGTGATCACTCAAAAAAATTTTTTTTTTAATTTTTTTATGAAGAACTTTAAAGTCGATTTTCTGGTTAACTATGATAGCTAGAGCAAAAATAACGAAATCCTGTGATCACTCAAAAAAATTGATTTTTTTGAAATTTTTTATAAAAAACTTTAAAGTCGATTTTCTGGTTAACTATGATAGCTAGAGCAAAAATAACGAAATCCTGTGATCACTCAAAAAAATTGATTTTTTTGAAATTTTTTCATGAAAAACTTTAAAGTCGATTTTCTGGTTAACTATGATAGCTAGAGCAAAAATAACGAAATCCTGTGATCACTCAAAAAATTGATTTTTTTGAAATTTTTTATAAAAAACTTTAAAGTCGATTTTCTGGTTAACTATGATAGCTAGAGCAAAAATAACGAAATCCTATGATCACTCAAAAAAATTGATTTTTTTGAAATTATTTTATAAAAAACTTTAAAGTCGATTTTCTGGTTAACTATGATAGCTAGAGCAAAAATAACGAAATCCTATGATCACTCAAAAAAATTGATTTTTTTGAAATTATTTTATAAAAAACTTTAAAGTCGATTTTCTGGTTAACTATGATAGCTAGAGCAAAAATAACGAAATCCTGTGATCACTCAAAAAAATTGATTGATTTGAAATTTTTTTATAAAAAACTTTAAAGTCGATTTTCTGGTTAACTATGATAGCTAGAGCAAAAATAACGAAATCCTGTGATCACTCAAAAAAATTGATTTTTTTGAAATTTTTTATAAAAAACTTTAAAGTCGATTTTCTGGTTAACTATGATAGCTAGAGCAAAAATAACGAAATCCTGTGATCACTCAAAAAAATTGATTTTTTTGAAATTTTTTATAAAAAACTTTAAAGTCGATTTTCTGGTTAACTATGATAGCTAGAGCAAAAATAACGAAATCCTGTGATCACTCAAAAAAATTGATTTTTTTGAAATTATTTTATAAAAAACTTTAAAGTCGATTTTCTGGTTAACTATGATAGCTAGAGCAAAAATAACGAAATCGTGTGATCACTCAAAAAAATTGATTTTTTTGAAATTTCTTATAAAAAACTTTAAAGTCGATTTTCTGGTTAACTATGATAGCTAGAGCAAAAATAACGAAATCCTATGATCACTCAAAAAAATTGATTTTTTTTTAAATTTGTTTGTAAAAAACTTTAAAGTCGATTTTCTGGTTAACTATGATAGCTAGAGCAAAAATAACGAAATCCTGTGATCACTCAAAAAAATTGATTTTTTTGAAATTATTTTATAAAAAACTTTAAAGTCGATTTTCTGGTTAACTATGATAGCTAGAGCAAAAATAACGAAATCCTGTGATCACTCAAAAAAATTGATTTTTTTGAAATTTCTTATAAAAAACTTTAAAGTCGATTTTCTGGTTAACTATGATAGCTAGAGCAAAAATAACGAAATCCTGTGATGACTCAAAAAATTTTTTTTTTTTTTAATTTTTTTATGAAAAACTTTAAAGTCGATTTTCTGGTTAACTATGATAGCTAGAGCAAAAATAACGAAATCCTGTGATCACTCAAAAAAATTTTTTTTTTAATTTTTTTATGAAAAACTTTAAAGTCGATTTTCTGGTTAACTATGATAGCTAGAGCAAAAATAACGAAATCCTGTGATCACTCAAAAAAATTTTTTTTTTTAATTTTTTTATGAAAAACTTTAAAGTCGATTTTCTGGTTAACTATGATAGCTAGAGCAAAAATAACGAAATCCTGTGATGACTCAAAAAATTTTTTTTTTTTTTTAATTTTTTTATGAAAAACTTTAAAGTCGATTTTCTGGTTAACTATGATAGCTAGAGCAAAAATAACGAAATCCTGTGATCACTCAAAAAAATTTTTTTTTTTAATTTTTTTATGAAAAACTTTAAAGTCGATTTTCTGGTTAACTATGATAGCTAGAGCAAAAATAACGAAATCCTGTGATCACTCAAAAAAATTTTTTTTTTAATTTTTTTATGAAAAACTTTAAAGTCGATTTTCTGGTTAACTATGATAGCTAGAGCAAAAATAACGAAATCCTGTGATCACTCAAAAAAATTTTTTTTTTTAATTTTTTTATGAAAAACTTTAAAGTCGATTTTCTGGTTAACTATGATAGCTAGAGCAAAAATAACGAAATCCTGTGATCACTCAAAAAAATTGATTTTTTTGAAATTATTTTATAAAAAACTTTAAAGTTGATTTTCTGGTTAACTATGATAGCTAGAGCAAAAATAACGAAATCCTGTGATGACTCAAAAAAATTTTTTTTTTTTTAATTTTTTTATGAAAAACTTTAAAGTCGATTTTCTGGTTAACTATGATAGCTACAGCAAAAATAACGAAATCCTGTGATCACTCAAAAAAATTGATTTTTTTGAAATTTTTTATAAAAAACTTTAAAGTCGATTTTCTGGTTAACTATGATAGCTAGAGCAAAAATAACGAAATCCTGTGATCACTCAAAAAAATTGATTTTTTTGAAATTATTTTATAAAAAACTTTAAAGTCGATTTTCTGGTTAACTATGATAGCTAGAGCAAAAATAACGAAATCCTGTGATCACTCAAAAAAATTGATTTTTTTGAAATTTCTTATAAAAAACTTTAAAGTCGATTTTCTGGTTAACTATGATAGCTAGAGCAAAAATAACGAAATCCTATGATCACTCAAAAAAATTGATTTTTTTTTAAATTTGTTTGTAAAAAACTTTAAAGTCGATTTTCTGGTTAACTATGATAGCTAGAGCAAAAATAACGAAATCCTGTGATCACTCAAAAAAATTGATTTTTTTGAAATTATTTTATAAAAAACTTTAAAGTCGATTTTCTGGTTAACTATGATAGCTAGAGCAAAAATAACGAAATCCTGTGATCACTCAAAAAAATTGATTTTTTTGAAATTTCTTATAAAAAACTTTAAAGTCGATTTTCTGGTTAACTATGATAGCTAGAGCAAAAATAACGAAATCCTGTGATGACTCAAAAAATTTTTTTTTTTTTTTAATTTTTTTATGAAAAACTTTAAAGTCGATTTTCTGGTTAACTATGATAGCTAGAGCAAAAATAACGAAATCCTGTGATCACTCAAAAAAATTTTTTTTTTAATTTTTTTATGAAAAACTTTAAAGTCGATTTTCTGGTTAACTATGATAGCTAGAGCAAAAATAACGAAATCCTGTGATCACTCAAAAAAATTTTTTTTTTAATTTTTTTATGAAAAACTTTAAAGTCGATTTTCTGGTTAACTATGATAGCTAGAGCAAAAATAACGAAATCCTGTGATGACTCAAAAATTTTTTTTTTTTTTTTAATTTTTTTATGAAAAACTTTAAAGTCGATTTTCTGGTTAACTATGATAGCTAGAGCAAAAATAACGAAATCCTGTGATCACTCAAAAAAATTTTTTTTTTTAATTTTTTTATGAAAAACTTTAAAGTCGATTTTCTGGTTAACTATGATAGCTAGAGCAAAAATAACGAAATCCTGTGATCACTCAAAAAAATTTTTTTTTTAATTTTTTTATGAAAAACTTTAAAGTCGATTTTCTGGTTAACTATGATAGCTAGAGCAAAAATAACGAAATCCTGTGATCACTCAAAAAAATTTTTTTTTTTAATTTTTTTATGAAAAACTTTAAAGTCGATTTTCTGGTTAACTATGATAGCTAGAGCAAAAATAACGAAATCCTGTGATCACTCAAAAAAATTGATTTTTTTGAAATTATTTTATAAAAAACTTTAAAGTTGATTTTCTGGTTAACTATGATAGCTAGAGCAAAAATAACGAAATCCTGTGATGACTCAAAAAAATTTTTTTTTTTTTAATTTTTTTATGAAAAACTTTAAAGTCGATTTTCTGGTTAACTATGATAGCTACAGCAAAAATAACGAAATCCTGTGATCACTCAAAAAAATTGATTTTTTTGAAATTTTTTTATAAAAAACTTTAAAGTCGATTTTCTGGTTAACTATGATAGCTAGAGCAAAAATAACGAAATCCTGTGATCACTCAAAAAAATTTTTTTTTTAAATTTTTTTATGAAAAACTTTAAAGTCGATTTTCTGGTTAACTATGATAGCTAGAGCAAAAATAACGAAATCCTGTGATCACTCAAAAAAATTGATTTTTTTGAAATTTTTTTATAAAAAACTTTAAAGTCGATTTTCTGGTTAACTATGATAGCTAGAGCAAAAATAACGAAATCCTGTGATCACTCAAAGAAATTGATTTTTTTGAAATTTTTTTATAAAAAACTTTAAAGTCGATTTTCTGGTTAACTATGATAGCTAGAGCAAAAATAACGAAATCCTGTGATCACTCAAAAAAATTGATTTTTTTGAAATTTTTTTATAAAAAACTTTAAAGTCGATTTTCTGGTTAACTATGATAGCTAGAGCAAAAATAACGAAATCCTGTGATCACTCAAAAAAATTGATTTTTTTGAAATTTTTTTATAAAAAACTTTAAAGTCGATTTTCTGGTTAACTATGATAGCTAGAGCAAAAATAACGAAATCCTGTGATCACTCAAAAAAATTGATTTTTTTGAAATTATTTTATAAAAAACTTTAAAGTCGATTTTCTGGTTAACTATGATAGCTAGAGCAAAAATAACGAAATCCTGTGATCACTCAAAAAAATTGATTTTTTTGAAATTATTTTATAAAAAACTTTAAAGTCGATTTTCTGGTTAACTATGATAGCTACAACAAAAATAACGAAATCCTGTGATCACTCAGAAAAATTGATTTTTTTGAAATTTTTTTATAAAAAACTTTAAAGTCGATTTTCTGGTTAACTATGATAGCTACAGCAAAAATAACGAAATCCTGTGATCACTCAAAAAAATTGATTTTTTTGAAATTTTTTTATAAAAAACTTTAAAGTCGATTTTCTGGTTAACTATGATAGCTAGAGCAAAAATAACGAAATCCTGTGATCACTCAAAAAAATTGATTTTTTTGAAATTATTTTATAAAAAACTTTAAAGTCGATTTTCTGGTTAACTATGATAGCTAGAGCAAAAATAACAAAATCCTGTGATCACTCAAAAAATTGATTTTTTTGAAATTTTTTTATAAAAAACTTTAAAGTCGATTTTCTGGTTAACTATGACAGCTAGAGCAAAAATAACGAAATCCTGTGATCACTCAAAAAAATTGATTTTTTTGAAATTTTTTTATGAAAAACTTTAAAGTCGATTTTCTGGTTAACTATGATAGCTAGAGCACAAATAACGAAATCCTGTGATCACTCAAAAATTTTTTTTTTTTTTTAAATTTTTTTATGAAAAACTTTAAAGTCGATTTTCTGGTTAACTATGATAGCTAGAGCAAAAATAACGAAATCCTGTGATCACTCAAAAAAATTTTTTTTAATTTTTTTATGAAAAACTTTAAAGTCGATTTTCTGGTTAACTATGATAGCTAGAGCAAAAATAACGAAATCCTGTGATCACTCAAAAAAATTGATTTTTTTTTAAATTTGTTTGTAAAAAACTTTAAAGTCGATTTTCTGGTTAACTATGACAGCTAGAGCAAAAATAACGAAATCCTGTGATCACTCAAAAAAATTGATTTTTTTGAAATTTTTTTATGAAAAACTTTAAAGTCGATTTTCTGGTTAACTGTGATAGCTAGAGCAAAAATTACGAAATCCTGTGATCACTCAAAAAAATTTTTTTTTAAATTTTTTTATGAAGAACTTTAAAGTCGATTTTCTGGTTAACTATGATAGCTAGAGCAAAAATAACGAAATCCTGTGATCACTCAAAAAAATTGATTTTTTTGAAATTTTTTATAAAAAACTTTAAAGTCGATTTTCTGGTTAACTATGATAGCTAGAGCAAAAATAACGAAATCCTATGATCACTCAAAAAAATTGATTTTTTTTTAAATTTGTTTGTAAAAAACTTTAAAGTCGATTTTCTGGTTAACTATGATAGCTAGAGCAAAAATAACGAAATCCTGTGATCACTCAAAAAATTGATTTTTTTGAAATTTTTTATAAAAAACTTTAAAGTCGATTTTCTGGTTAACTATGATAGCTAGAGCAAAAATAACGAAATCCTATGATCACTCAAAAAAATTGATTTTTTTGAAATTATTTTATAAAAAACTTTAAAGTCGATTTTCTGGTTAACTATGATAGCTAGAGCAAAAATAACGAAATCCTGTGATCACTCAAAAAAATTGATTGATTTGAAATTTTTTTATAAAAAACTTTAAAGTCGATTTTCTGGTTAACTATGATAGCTAGAGCAAAAATAACGAAATCCTGTGATCACTCAAAAAAATTGATTTTTTTGAAATTTTTTATAAAAAACTTTAAAGTCGATTTTCTGGTTAACTATGATAGCTAGAGCAAAAATAACGAAATCCTGTGATCACTCAAAAAAATTGATTTTTTTGGAAATTATTTTATAAAAAACTTTAAAGTCGATTTTCTGGTTAACTATGATAGCTAGAGCAAAAATAACGAAATCCTGTGATCACTCAAAAAAATTGATTTTTTTGAAATTTTTTATAAAAAACTTTAAAGTCGATTTTCTGGTTAACTATGATAGCTAGAGCAAAAATAACGAAATCCTGTGATCACTCAAAAAAATTGATTTTTTTGAAATTATTTTATAAAAAACTTTAAAGTCGATTTTCTGGTTAACTATGATAGCTAGAGCAAAAATAACGAAATCCTGTGATCACTCAAAAAAATTGATTTTTTTGAAATTTCTTATAAAAAACTTTAAAGTCGATTTTCTGGTTAACTATGATAGCTAGAGCAAAAATAACGAAATCCTATGATCACTCAAAAAAATTGATTTTTTTTTAAATTTGTTTGTAAAAAACTTTAAAGTCGATTTTCTGGTTAACTATGACAGCTAGAGCAAAAATAACGAAATCCTGTGATCACTCAAAAAAATTGATTTTTTTGAAATTTTTTTATGAAAAACTTTAAAGTCGATTTTCTGGTTAACTGTGATAGCTAGAGCAAAAATTACGAAATCCTGTGATCACTCAAAAAAATTTTTTTTTTTAATTTTTTTATGAAGAACTTTAAAGTCGATTTTCTGGTTAACTATGATAGCTAGAGCAAAAATAACGAAATCCTGTGATCACTCAAAAAAATTGATTTTTTTGAAATTATTTTATAAAAAAACTTTAAAGTCGATTTTCTGGTTAACTATGATAGCTAGAGCAAAAATAACGAAATCCTGTGATCACTCAAAAAAATTGATTTTTTTGAAATTATTTTATAAAAAACTTTAAAGTCGATTTTCTGGTTAACTATGATAGCTAGAGCAAAAATAACGAAATCCTGTGATCACTCAAAAAAATTGATTTTTTTGAAATTATTTTATAAAAAACTTTAAAGTCGATTTTCTGGTTAACTATGATAGCTAGAGCAAAAATAACAAAATCCTGTGATCACTCAAAAAAATTAATTTTTTTGAAATTTTTTTATAAAAAACTTTAAAGTCGATTTTCTGGTTAACTATGACAGCTAGAGCAAAAATAACGAAATCCTGTGATCACTCAAAAAAATTGATTTTTTTGAAATTTTTTTATGAAAAACTTTAAAGTCGATTTTCTGGTTAACTATGATAGCTAGAGCACAAATAACGAAATCCTGTGATCACTCAAAAAAATTTTTTTTAATTTTTTTATGAAAAACTTTAAAGTCGATTTTCTGGTTAACTATGATAGCTAGAGCAAAAATAACGAAATCCTGTGATCACTCAAAAAAATTGATTTTTTTGAAATTATTTTATAAAAAACTTTAAAGTCGATTTTCTGGTTAACTATGATAGCTAGAGCAAAAATAACGAAATCCTGTGATCACTCAAAAAAATTGATTTATTTGAAATTTTTTTATAAAAAACTTTAAAGTCGATTTTCTGGTTAACTATGATAGCTAGAGCAAAAATAACGAAATCCTGTGATCACTCAAAAAAATTGATTTTTTTGAAATTTTTTTATAAAAAACTTTAAAGTCGATTTTCTGGTTAACTATGATAGCTAGAGCAAAAATAACGAAATCCTGTGATCACTCAAAAAAATTGATTTTTTTGAAATTATTTTATAAAAAACTTTAAAGTCGATTTTCTGGTTAACTATGATAGCTAGAGCAAAAATAACGAAATCCTGTGATCACTCAAAAAAATTGATTTTTTTGAAATTTTTTTATAAAAAACTTTAAAGTCGATTTTCTGGTTAACTATGATAGCTAGAGCAAAAATAACGAAATCCTGTGATCACTCAAAAAAATTGATTTTTTTGAAATTATTTTATAAAAAACTTTAAAGTCGATTTTCTGGTTAACTATGATAGCTAGAGCAAAAATAACGAAATCCTGTGATCACTCAAAGAAATTGATTTTTTTGAAATTTTTTTATAAAAAACTTTAAAGTCGATTTTCTGGTTAACTATGATAGCTAGAGCAAAAATAACGAAATCCTGTGATCACTCAAAAAAATTGATTTTTTTGAAATTTTTTTATAAAAAACTTTAAAGTCGATTTTCTGGTTAACTATGATAGCTAGAGCAAAAATAACGAAATCCTGTGATCACTCAAAAAAATTGATTTTTTTGAAATTTTTTTATAAAAAACTTTAAAGTCGATTTTCTGGTTAACTATGATAGCTAGAGCAAAAATAACGAAATCCTGTGATCACTCAAAAAAATTGATTTTTTTGAAATTATTTTATAAAAAACTTTAAAGTCGATTTTCTGGTTAACTATGATAGCTAGAGCAAAAATAACGAAATCCTGTGATCACTCAAAAAAATTGATTTTTTTGAAATTATTTTATAAAAAACTTTAAAGTCGATTTTCTGGTTAACTATGATAGCTAGAGCAAAAATAACGAAATCCTGTGATCACTCAAAAAAATTGATTTTTTTGAAATTTTTTTATAAAAAACTTTAAAGTCGATTTTCTGGTTAACTATGATAGCTAGAGCAAAAATAACGAAATCCTGTGATCACTCAAAAAAATTGATTTTTTTGAAATTATTTTATAAAAAACTTTAAAGTCGATTTTCTGGTTAACTATGATAGCTAGAGCAAAAATAACGAAATCCTGTGATCACTCAAAAAAATTGATTTTTTTGAAATTTTTTTATAAAAAACTTTAAAGTCGATTTTCTGGTTAACTATGATAGCTAGAGCAAAAATAACGAAATCCTGTGATCACTCAAAAAAATTGATTTTTTTGAAATTATTTTATAAAAAACTTTAAAGTCGATTTTCTGGTTAACTATGATAGCTAGAGCAAAAATAACGAAATCCTGTGATCACTCAAAAAAATTGATTTTTTTGAAATTTTTTTATAAAAAACTTTAAAGTCGATTTTCTGGTTAACTATGATAGCTAGAGCAAAAATAACGAAATCCTGTGATCACTCAAAAAAATTTTTTTTTTAAATTTTTTTATGAAAAACTTTAAAGTCGATTTTCTGGTTAACTATGATAGCTAGAGCAAAAATAACGAAATCCTGTGATCACTCAAAGAAATTGATTTTTTTGAAATTTTTTTATAAAAAACTTTAAAGTCGATTTTCTGGTTAACTATGATAGCTAGAGCAACAATAACGAAATCCTGTGATCACTCAAAAAAATTGATTTTTTTGAAATTTTTTTATAAAAAACTTTAAAGTCGATTTTCTGGTTAACTATGATAGCTAGAGCAAAAATAACGAAATCCTGTGATCACTCAAAAAAATTGATTTTTTTGAAATTTTTTTATAAAAAACTTTAAAGTCGATTTTCTGGTTAACTATGATAGCTAGAGCAAAAATAACGAAATCCTGTGATCACTCAAAAAAATTGATTTTTTTGAAATTATTTTATAAAAAACTTTAAAGTCGATTTTCTGGTTAACTATGATAGCTAGAGCAAAAATAACGAAATCCTGTGATCACTCAAAAAAATTTTTTTTTTAAATTTTTTTATGAAAAACTTTAAAGTCGATTTTCTGGTTAACTATGATAGCTAGAGCAAAAATAACGAAATCCTGTGATCACTCAAAGAAATTGATTTTTTTGAAATTTTTTTATAAAAAACTTTAAAGTCGATTTTCTGGTTAACTATGATAGCTAGAGCAACAATAACGAAATCCTGTGATCACTCAAAAAAATTGATTTTTTTGAAATTTTTTTATAAAAAACTTTAAAGTCGATTTTCTGGTTAACTATGATAGCTAGAGCAAAAATAACGAAATCCTGTGATCACTCAAAAAAATTGATTTTTTTGAAATTTTTTTATAAAAAACTTTAAAGTCGATTTTCTGGTTAACTATGATAGCTAGAGCAAAAATAACGAAATCCTGTGATCACTCAAAAAAATTGATTTTTTTGAAATTATTTTATAAAAAACTTTAAAGTCGATTTTCTGGTTAACTTGATAGCTACAACAAAAATAACGAAATCCTGTGATCACTCAAAAAAATTGATTTTTTTGAAATTTTTTTATAAAAAACTTTAAAGTCGATTTTCTGGTTAACTATGATAGCTACAGCAAAAATAACGAAATCCTGTGATCACTCAAAAAAATTGATTTTTTTGAAATTTTTTTATAAAAAACTTTAAAGTCGATTTTCTGGTTAACTATGATAGCTAGAGCAAAAATAACGAAATCCTGTGATCACTCAAAAAAATTGATTTTTTTGAAATTATTTTATAAAAAACTTTAAAGTCGATTTTCTGGTTAACTATGATAGCTAGAGCAAAAATAACAAAATCCTGTGATCACTCAAAAAAATTGATTTTTTTGAAATTTTTTTATAAAAAACTTTAACTTTGATCACTCAAAAAAATTGATTTTTTTGAAATTTTTTTATAAAAAACTTTAAAGTCGATTTTCTGGTTAACTATGATAGCTAGAGCAAAAATAACGAAATCCTGTGATCACTCAAAAAAATTGATTTTTTTGAAATTATTTTATAAAAAACTTTAAAGTCGATTTTCTGGTTAACTATGATAGCTAGAGCAAAAATAACGAAATCCTGTGATCACTCAAAAAAATTGATTTTTTTGAAATTTTTTTATAAAAAACTTTAAAGTCGATTTTCTGGTTAACTATGATAGCTAGAGCAAAAATAACGAAATCCTGTGATCACTCAAAAAAATTGATTTTTTTGAAATTATTTTATAAAAAACTTTAAAGTCGATTTTCTGGTTAACTATGATAGCTAGAGCAAAAATAACGAAATCCTGTGATCACTCAAAAAAATTGATTTTTTTGAAATTTTTTTATAAAAAACTTTAAAGTCGATTTTCTGGTTAACTATGATAGCTAGAGCAAAAATAACGAAATCCTGTGATCACTCAAAAAAATTGATTTTTTTGAAATTATTTTATAAAAAACTTTAAAGTCGATTTTCTGGTTAACTATGATAGCTAGAGCAAAAATAACGAAATCCTGTGATCACTCAAAAAAATTGATTTTTTTGAAATTATTTTATAAAAAACTTTAAAGTCGATTTTCTGGTTAACTATGATAGCTAGAGCAAAAATAACGAAATCCTGTGATCACTCAAAAAAATTGATTTTTTTGAAATTTTTTTATAAAAAACTTTAAAGTCGATTTTCTGGTTAACTATGATAGCTAGAGCAAAAATAACGAAATCCTATGATCACTCAAAAAAATTGATTTTTTTTTAAATTTGTTTGTAAAAAACTTTAAAGTCGATTTTCTGGTTAACTATGACAGCTAGAGCAAAAATAACGAAATCCTGTGATCACTCAAAAAAATTGATTTTTTTGAAATTTTTTTATGAAAAACTTTAAAGTCGATTTTCTGGTTAACTGTGATAGCTAGAGCAAAAATTACGAAATCCTGTGATCACTCAAAAAAATTTTTTTTTTTAATTTTTTTATGAAGAACTTTAAAGTCGATTTTCTGGTTAATTATGATAGCTAGAGCAAAAATAACGAAATCCTGTGATCACTCAAAAAAATTGATTTTTTTGAAATTTTTTTATAAAAAAACTTTAAAGTCGATTTTCTGGTTAACTATGATAGCTAGAGCAAAAATAACGAAATCCTGTGATCACTCAAAAAAATTGATTTTTTTTAAATTTTTTTGTAAAAAACTTTAAAGTCGATTTTCTGGTTAACTATGACAGCTAGAGCAAAAATAACGAAATCCTGTGATCACTCAAAAAAATGGATTTTTTTGAAATTTTTTTATGAAAAACTTTAAAGTCGATTTTCTGGTTAACTATGATAGCTAGAGCAAAAATAACGAAATCCTGTGATCACTCAAAAAAATTGATTTTTTTGAAATTATTTTATAAAAAACTTTAAAGTCGATTTTCTGGTTAACTATGATAGCTAGAGCAAAAATAACGAAATCCTGTGATCACTCAAAAAAATTTTTTTTTTTTTAATTTTTTTATGAAAAACTTTAAAGTCGATTTTCTGGTTAACTATGATAGCTACAGCAAAAATAACGAAATCCTGTGATCACTCAAAAAAATTGATTTTTTTGAAATTTTTTTATAAAAAACTTTAAAGTCGATTTTCTGGTTAACTATGATAGCTAGAGCAAAAATAACGAAATCCTGTGATCACTCAAAAAAATTGATTTTTTTGAAATTATTTTATAAAAAACTTTAAAGTCGATTTTCTGGTTAACTATGATAGCTAGAGCAAAAATAACGAAATCCTGTGATCACTCAAAATTTTTTTTTTTTTTTTAATTTTTTTATGAAAAACTTTAAAGTCGATTTTCTGGTTAACTATGATAGCTAGAGCAAAAATAACGAAATCCTGTGATCACTCAAAAAAATTGATTTTTTTGAAATTTTTTTATAAAAAACTTTAAAGTCGATTTTCTGGTTAACTATGATAGCTAGAGCAAAAATAACGAAATCCTGTGATCACTCAAAAAAATTGATTTTTTTTAAATTTTTTTGTAAAAAACTTTAAAGTCGATTTTCTGGTTAACTATGACAGCTAGAGCAAAAATAACGAAATCCTGTGATCACTCAAAAAAATGGATTTTTTTGAAATTTTTTTATGAAAAACTTTAAAGTCGATTTTCTGGTTAACTATGATAGCTAGAGCAAAAATAACGAAATCCTGTGATCACTCAAAAAAATTGATTTTTTTGAAATTATTTTATAAAAAACTTTAAAGTCGATTTTCTGGTTAACTATGATAGCTAGAGCAAAAATAACGAAATCCTGTGATCACTCAAAAAAATTTTTTTTTTTTAATTTTTTTATGAAAAACTTTAAAAGTCGATTTTCTGGTTAACTATGATAGCTACAGCAAAAATAACGAAATCCTGTGATCACTCAAAAAAATTGATTTTTTTGAAATTTTTTTATAAAAAACTTTAAAGTCGATTTTCTGGTTAACTATGATAGCTAGAGCAAAAATAACGAAATCCTGTGATCACTCAAAAAAATTGATTTTTTTGAAATTATTTTATAAAAAACTTTAAAGTCGATTTTCTGGTTAACTATGATAGCTAGAGCAAAAATAACGAAATCCTGTGATCACTCAAATTTTTTTTTTTTTTTTAATTTTTTTATGAAAAACTTTAAAGTCGATTTTCTGGTTAACTATGATAGCTAGAGCAAAAATAACGAAATCCTGTGATCACTCAAAAAAATTTTTTTTAATTTTTTTATGAAAAACTTTAAAGTCGATTTTCTGGTTAACTATGATAGCTAAAGCAAAAATAACGAAATCCTGTGATCACTCAAAAAAATTGATTTTTTTGAAATTAGTTTATAAAAAACTTTAAAGTCGATTTTCTGGTTAACTATGATAGCTAGAGCAAAAATAACGAAATCCTGTGATCACTCAAAAAAATTGATTTTTTTGAAATTTTTTTATAAAAAACTTTAAAGTCGATTTTCTGGTTAACTATGATAGCTAGAGCAAAAATAACGAAATCCTGTGATCACTCAAAAAAATTGATTTTTTTGAAATTTTTTTATAAAAAACTTTAAAGTCGATTTTCTGGTTAACTATGATAGCTAGAGCAAAAATAACGAAATCCTGTGATCACTCAAAAAAATTGATTTTTTTGAAATTTTTTTATAAAAAACTTTAAAGTCGATTTTCTGGTTAACTATGATAGCTAGAGCAAAAATAACGAAATCCTGTGATCACTCAAAAAAATTGATTTTTTTGAAATTATTTTATAAAAAACTTTAAAGTCGATTTTCTGGTTAACTATGATAGCTAGAGCAAAAATAACGAAATCCTGTGATCACTCAAAAAAATTGATTTTTTTGAAATTATTTTATAAAAAACTTTAAAGTCGATTTTCTGGTTAACTATGATAGCTACAACAAAAATAACGAAATCCTGTGATCACTCAAAAAAATTGATTTTTTTGAAATTTTTTTATAAAAAACTTTAAAGTCGATTTTCTGGTTAACTATGATAGCTACAGCAAAAATAACGAAATCCTGTGATCACTCAAAAAAATTGATTTTTTTGAAATTTTTTTATAAAAAACTTTAAAGTCGATTTTCTGGTTAACTATGATAGCTAGAGCAAAAATAACGAAATCCTGTGATCACTCAAAAAAATTGATTTTTTTGAAATTATTTTATAAAAAACTTTAAAGTCGATTTTCTGGTTAACTATGATAGCTAGAGCAAAAATAACAAAATCCTGTGATCACTCAAAAAAATTGATTTTTTTGAAATTTTTTTATAAAAAACTTTAAAGTCGATTTTCTGGTTAACTATGACAGCTAGAGCAAAAATAACGAAATCCTGTGATCACTCAAAAAAATTGATTTTTTTGAAATTTTTTTATGAAAAACTTTAAAGTCGATTTTCTGGTTAACTATGATAGCTAGAGCACAAATAACGAAATCCTGTGATCACTCAAAAATTTTTTTTTTTTTTTTAATTTTTTTATGAAAAACTTTAAAGTCGATTTTCTGGTTAACTATGATAGCTAGAGCAAAAATAACGAAATCCTGTGATCACTCAAAAAAATTTTTTTTAATTTTTTTATGAAAAACTTTAAAGTCGATTTTCTGGTTAACTATGATAGCTAGAGCAAAAATAACGAAATCCTGTGATCACTCAAAAAAATTGATTTTTTTGAAATTATTTTATAAAAAACTTTAAAGTCGATTTTCTGGTTAACTATGATAGCTAGAGCAAAAATAACGAAATCCTGTGATCACTCAAAAAAATTGATTTATTTGAAATTTTTTTATAAAAAACTTTAAAGTCGATTTTCTGGTTAACTATGATAGCTAGAGCAAAAATAACGAAATCCTGTGATCACTCAAAAAAATTGATTTTTTTGAAATTTTTTTATAAAAAACTTTAAAGTCGATTTTCTGGTTAACTATGATAGCTAGAGCAAAAATAACGAAATCCTGTGATCACTCAAAAAAATTGATTTTTTTGAAATTATTTTATAAAAAACTTTAAAGTCGATTTTCTGGTTAACTATGATAGCTAGAGCAAAAATAACGAAATCCTGTGATCACTCAAAAAAATTGATTTTTTTGAAATTTTTTTATAAAAAACTTTAAAGTCGATTTTCTGGTTAACTATGATAGCTAGAGCAAAAATAACGAAATCCTGTGATCACTCAAAAAAATTGATTTTTTTGAAATTATTTTATAAAAAACTTTAAAGTCGATTTTCTGGTTAACTATGATAGCTAGAGCAAAAATAACGAAATCCTGTGATCACTCAAAAAAATTGATTTTTTTGAAATTTTTTTATAAAAAACTTTAAAGTCGATTTTCTGGTTAACTATGATAGCTAGAGCAAAAATAACGAAATCCTGTGATCACTCAAAAAAATTGATTTTTTTGAAATTATTTTATAAAAAACTTTAAAGTCGATTTTCTGGTTAACTATGATAGCTAGAGCAAAAATAACGAAATCCTGTGATCACTCAAAAAAATTGATTTTTTTGAAATTATTTTATAAAAAACTTTAAAGTCGATTTTCTGGTTAACTATGATAGCTAGAGCAAAAATAACGAAATCCTGTGATCACTCAAAAAAATTGATTTTTTTGAAATTTTTTTATGAAAAACTTTAAAGTCGATTTTCTGGTTAACTGTGATAGCTAGAGCAAAAATTACGAAATCCTGTGATCACTCAAAAAAATTTTTTTTTTTAATTTTTTTATGAAGAACTTTAAAGTCGATTTTCTGGTTAATTATGATAGCTAGAGCAAAAATAACGAAATCCTGTGATCACTCAAAAAAATTGATTTTTTTGAAATTTTTTTATAAAAAAACTTTAAAGTCGATTTTTTGGTTAACTATGATAGCTAGAGCAAAAATAACGAAATCCTGTGATCACTCAAAAAAATTGTTTTTTTTGAAATTTTTTTATAAAAAACTTTAAAGTCGATTTTCTGGTTAACTATGATAGCTAGAGCAAAAATAACGAAATCCTGTGATCACTCAAAAAAATTGATTTTTTTTTAATTTTTTTGTAAAAAACTTTAAAGTCGATTTTCTGGTTAACTATGACAGCTAGAGCAAAAATAACGAAATCCTGTGATCACTCAAAAAAATGGATTTTTTTGAAATTTTTTTATGAAAAACTTTAAAGTCGATTTTCTGGTTAACTATGATAGCTAGAGCAAAAATAACGAAATCCTGTGATCACTCAAAAAAATTGATTTTTTTGAAATTATTTTATAAAAAACTTTAAAGTCGATTTTCTGGTTAACTATGATAGCTAGAGCAAAAATAACGAAATCCTGTGATCACTCAAAAAAAATTTTTTTTTTTTAATTTTTTTATGAAAAACTTTAAAGTCGATTTTCTGGTTAACTATGATAGCTACAGCAAAAATAACGAAATCCTGTGATCACTCAAAAAAATTGATTTTTTTGAAATTTTTTTATAAAAAACTTTAAAGTCGATTTTCTGGTTAACTATGATAGCTAGAGCAAAAATAACGAAATCCTGTGATCACTCAAAAAAATTGATTTTTTTGAAGTTATTTTATAAAAAACTTTAAAGTCGATTTTCTGGTTAACTATGATAGCTAGAGCAAAAATAACGAAATCCTGTGATCACTCAAAATTTTTTTTTTTTTTTAATTTTTTTATGAAAAACTTTAAAGTCGATTTTCTGGTTAACTATGATAGCTAGAGCAAAAATAACGAAATCCTGTGATCACTCAAAAAAATTTTTTTTAATTTTTTTATGAAAAACTTTAAAGTCGATTTTCTGGTTAACTATGATAGCTAAAGCAAAAATAACGAAATCCTGTGATCACTCAAAAAAATTGATTTTTTTGAAATTAGTTTATAAAAAACTTTAAAGTCGATTTTCTGGTTAACTATGATAGCTAGAGCAAAAATAACGAAATCCTGTGATCACTCAAAAAAATTGATTTTTTTGAAATTTTTTTATAAAAAACTTTAAAGTCGATTTTCTGGTTAACTATGATAGCTAGAGCAAAAATAACGAAATCCTGTGATCACTCAAAAAAATTGATTTTTTTGAAATTATTTTATAAAAAACTTTAAAGTCGATTTTCTGGTTAACTATGATAGCTAGAGCAAAAATAACGAAATCCTGTGATCACTCAAAAAAATTGATTTTTTTGAAATTTTTTATAAAAAACTTTAAAGTCGATTTTCTGGTTAACTATGATAGCTAGAGCAAAAATAACGAAATCCTATGATCACTCAAAAAAATTGATTTTTTTTTAAATTTGTTTGTAAAAAACTTTAAAGTCGATTTTCTGGTTAACTATGACAGCTAGAGCAAAAATAACGAAATCCTGTGATCACTCAAAAAAACTGATTTTTTTGAAATTTTTTTATAAAAACTTTAAAGTCGATTTTCTGGTTAACTATGATAGCTAGAGCAAAAATAACGAAATCCTGTGATCACTCAAAAAAACTGATTTTTTTGAAATTTTTTTATAAAAACTTTAAAGGCGATTTTCTGGTTAACTATGATAGCTAGAGCAAAAATAACGAAATCCTGTGATCACTCAAAAAAACTGATTTTTTTGAAATTTTTTTATAAAAACTTTAAAGTCGATTTTCTGGTTAACTATGATAGCTAGAGCAAAAATAACGAAATCCTGTGATCACTCAAAAAAATTGATTTTTTTGAAATTTTTTTATAAAAAACTTTAAAGTCGATTTTCTGGTTAACTATGATAGCTAGAGCAAAAATAATGAAATCCTGTGATCACTCAAAAAAATTGATTTTTTTTAAATTATTTTATAAAAAACTTTAAAGTCGATTTTCTGGTTAACTATGATAGCTAGAGCAAAAATAACGAAATCCTGTGATCACTCAAAAAAATTGATTTTTTTGAAATTTTTTTATAAAAAACTTTAAAGTCGATTTTCTGGTTAACTATGATAGCTAGAGCAAAAATAACGAAATCCTGTGATCACTCAAAAAAATTGATTTTTTTGAAATTATTTTATAAAAAACTTTAAAGTCGATTTTCTGGTTAACTATGATAGCTAGAGCAAAAATAACGAAATCCTGTGATCACTCAAAAAAATTGATTTTTTTGAAATTTTTTTATAAAAAACTTTAAAGTCGATTTTCTGGTTAACTATGATAGCTAGAGCAAAAATAACGAAATCCTGTGATCACTCAAAAAAATTGATCTTTTTGAAATTTTTTTATAAAAAACTTTAAAGTCGATTTTCTGGTTAACTATGATAGCTAGAGCAAAAATAACGAAATCCTGTGATCACTCAAAAAAATTGATTTTTTTGAAATTTTTTTATAAAAAACTTTAAAGTCGATTTTCTGGTTAACTATGATAGCTAGAGCAAAAATAACGAAATCCTGTGATCACTCAAAAAAACTGATTTTTTTGAAATTTTTTTATAAAAACTTTAAAGTCGATTTTCTGGTTAACTATGATAGCTAGAGCAAAAATAACGAAATCCTGTGATCACTCAAAAAAATTGATTTTTTTTGAAATTTTTTTATAAAAAACTTTAAAGTCGATTTTCTGGTTAACTATGATAGCTAGAGCAAAAATAACGAAATCCTGTGATCACTCAAAAAAATTGATTTTTTTGAAATTTTTTTATAAAAAACTTTAAAGTCGATTTTCTGGTTAACTATGATAGCTAGAGCAAAAATAACGAAATCCTGTGATCACTCAAAAAAATTGATTTTTTTGAAATTTTTTTATAAAAAACTTTAAAGTCGATTTTCTGGTTAACTATGATAGCTAGAGCAAAAATAACGAAATCCTGTGATCACTCAAAAAAATTGATTTTTTTGAAATTTTTTTATAAAAAACTTTAAAGTCGATTTTCTGGTTAACTATGATAGCTAGAGCAAAAATAACGAAATCCTGTGATCACTCAAAAAAATTGATTTTTTTGAAATTTTTTTATAAAAAACTTTAAAGTCGATTTTCTGGTTAACTATGATAGCTAGAGCAAAAATAACGAAATCCTGTGATCACTCAAAAAAATTGATTTTTTTGAAATTATTTTATAAAAAACTTTAAAGTCGATTTTCTGGTTAACTATGATAGCTAGAGCAAAAATAACGAAATCCTGTGATTTTTTTATAAAAAACTTTAAAGTCGATTTTCTGGTTAACTATGATAGCTAGAGCAAAAATAACGAAATCCTGTGATCACTCAAAAAAATTGATTTTTTTGAAATTATTTTATAAAAAACTTTAAAGTCGATTTTCTGGTTAACTATGATAGCTAGAGCAAAAATAACGAAATCCTGTGATCACTCAAAAAAATTGATTTTTTTGAAATTTTTTTATAAAAAACTTTAAAGTCGATTTTCTGGTTAACTATGATAGCTAGAGCAAAAATAACGAAATCCTGTGATCACTTTAAAGTCGATTTTCTGGTTAACTATGATAGCTAGAGCAAAAATAACGAAATCCTGTGATCACTCAAAAAAATTGATTTTTTTGAAATTTTTTTATAAAAAACTTTAAAGTCGATTTTCTGGTTAACTATGATAGCTAGAGCAAAAATAACGAAATCCTGTGATCACTCAAAAAAATTGATTTTTTTGAAATTTTTTTATAAAAAACTTTAAAGTCGATTTTCTGGTTAACTTTGATAGCTAGAGCAAAAATAACGAAATCCTGTGATCACTCAAAAAAATTGATTTTTTTGAAATTATTTTATAAAAAACTTTAAAGTCGATTTTCTGGTTAACTATGATAGCTAGAGCAAAAATAACGAAATCCTGTGATCACTCAAAAAAACTGATTTTTTTGAAATTTTTTTATAAAACTTTAAAGTCGATTTTCTGGTTAACTATGATAGCTAGAGCAAAAATAACGAAATCCTGTGATCACTCAAAAAAATTGATTTTTTTGAAATTATTTTATAAAAAACTTTAAAGTCGATTTTCTGATTAACTATGATAGCTAAAGCAAAAATAACGAAATCCTGTGATCACTCAAAAAAATTAATTTTTTTGAAATTTTTTTATAAAAAACTTTAAAGTCGATTTTCTGGTTAACTATGATAGCTAGAGCAAAAATAACGAAATCCTGTGATCACTCAAAAAAATTGATTTTTTTGAAATTATTTTATAAAAAACTTTAAAGTCGATTTTCTGATTAACTATGATAGCTAGAGCAAAAATAACGAAATCCTGTGATCACTCAAAAAAATTAATTTTTTTGAAATTTTTTTATAAAAAACTTTAAAGTCGATTTTCTGGTTAACTATGATAGCTAGAGCAAAAATAACGAAATCCTGTGATCACTCAAAAAAATTGATTTTTTTGAAATTATTTTATAAAAAACTTTAAAGTCGATTTTCTGATTAACTATGATAGCTAGAGCAAAAATAACGAAATCCTGTGATCACTCAAAAAAATTAATTTTTTTGAAATTTTTTTATAAAAAACTTTAAAGTCGATTTTCTGGTTAACTATGATAGCTAGAGCAAAAATAACGAAATCCTGTGATCACTCAAAAAAATTAATTTTTTTGAAATTTTTTTATAAAAAACTTTAAAGTCGATTTTCTGGTTAACTATGATAGCTAGAGCAAAAATAACGAAATCCTGTGATCACTCAAAAAAATTAATTTTTTTGAAATTTTTTTATAAAAAACTTTAAAGTCGATTTTCTGGTTAACTATGATAGCTAGAGCAAAAATAACGAAATCCTGTGATCACTCAAAAAAATTGATTTTTTTGAAATTATTTTATAAAAAACTTTAAAGTCGATTTTCTGATTAACTATGATAGCTAGAGCAAAAATAACGAAATCCTGTGATCACTCAAAAAAATTAATTTTTTTGAAATTTTTTTATAAAAAACTTTAAAGTCGATTTTCTGGTTAACTATGATAGCTAGAGCAAAAATAACGAAATCCTGTGATCACTCAAAAAAATTGATTTTTTTGAAATTATTTTATAAAAAACTTTAAAGTCGATTTTCTGATTAACTATGATAGCTAGAGCAAAAATAACGAAATCCTGTGATCACTCAAAAAAATTAATTTTTTTGAAATTTTTTTATAAAAAACTTTAAAGTCGATTTTCTGGTTAACTATGATAGCTAGAGCAAAAATAACGAAATCCTGTGATCACTCAAAAAAATTGATTTTTTTGAAATTTTTTTATAAAAAACTTTAAAGTCGATTTTCTGGTTAACTATGATAGCTAGAGCAAAAATAACGAAATCCTGTGATCACTCAAAAAAATTGATTTTTTTGAAATTTTTTTATAAAAAACTTTAAAGTCGATTTTCTGGTTAACTATGATAGCTAGAGCAAAAATAACGAAATCCTGTGATCACTCAAAAAAATTGATTTTTTTGAAATTTTTTTATAAAAAACTTTAAAGTCGATTTTCTGGTTAACTATGATAGCTAGAGCAAAAATAACGAAATCCTGTGATCACTCAAAAAAATTGATTTTTTTGAAATTTTTTTATAAAAAACTTTAAAGTCGATTTTCTGGTTAACTATGATAGCTAGAGCAAAAATAACGAAATCCTGTGATCACTCAAAAAAATTGATTTTTTTGAAATTTTTTTATAAAAAACTTTAAAGTCGATTTTCTGGTTAACTATGATAGCTAGAGCACAAATAACGAAATCCTGTGATCACTCAAAAAAATTGATTTTTTTGAAATTTTTTTATAAAAAACTTTAAAGTCGATTTTCTGGTTAACTATGATAGCTAGAGCAAAAATAACGAAATCCTGTGATCACTCAAAAAAATTGATTTTTTTGAAATTATTTTATAAAAAACTTTAAAGTCGATTTTCTGATTGACTATGATAGCTAAAGCAAAAATAACGAAATCCTGTGATCACTCAAAAAGATTGATTTATTTGAAATTTTTTTATAAAAAACTTTAAAGTCGATTTTCTGGTTAACTATGATAGCTAGAGCAAAAATAACGAAATCCTGTGATCACTCAAAAAAATTGATTTTTTTGAAATTATTTTATAAAAAACTTTAAAGTCGATTTTCTGGTTAACTATGATAGCTAGAGCAAAAATAACGAAATCCTGTGATCACTCAAAAAAATTGATTTTTTTGAAATTTTATCATGAAAAACTTTAAAGTCGATTTTCTGGTTAACTATGATAGCTAGAGCAAAAATAACGAAATCCTGTGATCACTCAAAAAAATTGATTTTTTTGAAATTTTTTTATAAAAAACTTTAAAGTCGATTTTCTGGTTAACTATGATAGCTAGAGCAAAAATAACGAAATCCTGTGATCACTCAAAAAAATTGATTTTTTTGAAATTTTTTTATAAAAAACTTTGAAGTCGATTTTCTGGTTAACTATGATAGCTAGAGCAAAAATAACGAAATCCTGTGATCACTCAAAAAAATTGATTTTTTTGAAATTATTTTATAAAAAACTTTAAAGTCGATTTTCTGGTTAACTATGATAACTAGAGCAAAAATAACGAAATCCTGTGATCACTCAAAAAAATTGATTTTTTTGAAATTTTTTCATGAAAAACTTTAAAGTCGATTTTCTGGTTAACTATGATAGCTAGAACAAAAATAACGAAATCCTGTGATCACTCAAAAAAATTGATTTTTTTGAAATTTTTTTATAAAAAACTTTAAAGTCGATTTTCTGGTTAACTATGATAGCTAGAGCAAAAATAACGAAATCCTGTGATCACTCAAAAAAATTGATTTTTTTGAAATTATTTTATAAAAAACTTTAAAGTCGATTTTCTGGTTAACTATGATAGCTAGAGCAAAAATAACGAAATCCTGTGATCACTCAAAAAAATTGATTTTTTTGAAATTATTTTATAAAAAACTTTAAAGTCGATTTTCTGGTTAACTATGATAGCTAGAGCAAAAATAACGAAATCCTGTGATCACTCAAAAAAATTGATTTTTTTGAAATTTTTTTATAAAAAACTTTAAAGTCGATTTTCTGGTTAACTATGATAGCTAGAGCAAAAATAACGAAATCTTGTGATCACTCAAAAAAATTGATTTTTTTGAAATTTTTTTATAAAAAACTTTAAAGTCGATTTTCTGGTTAACTATGATAGCTAGAGCAAAAATAACGAAATCCTGTGATCACTCAAAAAAATTGATTTTTTTGAAATTATTTTATAAAAAACTTTAAAGTCGATTTGCTGGTTAACTATGATAGCTAGAGCAAAAATAACGAAATCCTGTGATCACTCAAAAAAATTGATTTTTTTGAAATTTTTTTATAAAAAACTTTAAAGTCGATTTTCTGGTTAACTATGATAGCTAGAGCAAAAATAACGAAATCCTGTGATCACTCAAAAAAATTGATTTTTTTGAAATTTTTTTTATAAAAAACTTTAAAGTCGATTTTCTGGTTAACTATGATAGCTAGAGCAAAAATAACGAAATCCTGTGATCACTCAAAAAAATTGATTTTTTTGAAATTTTTTTATAAAAAACTTTAAAGTCGATTTTCTGGTTAACTATGATAGCTAGAGCAAAAATAACGAAATCCTGTGATCACTCAAAAAAATTGATTTTTTTGAAATTTTTTTGTAAAAAACTTTAAAGTCGATTTTCTGGTTAACTATGACAGCTAGAGCAAAAATAACGAAATCCTGTGATCACTCAAAAAAATTGATTTTTTTGAAATTTTTTTGTAAAAAACTTTAAAGTCGATTTTCTGGTTAACTATGACAGCTAGAGCAAAAATAACGAAATCCTGTGATCACTCAAAAAAATTGATTTTTTTGAAATTTTTTTATGAAAAACTTTAAAGTCGATTTTCTGGTTAACTATGATAGCTAGAGCAAAAATAACGAAATCCTGTGATCACTCAAATTTTTTTTTTTTTTTTTAATTTTTTTATGAAAAACTTTAAAGTCGATTTTCTGGTTAACTATGATAGCTAGAGCAAAAATAAAGAAATCCTGTAATCACTCAAAAAAATTGATTTTTTTGAAATTTTTTTATAAAAAACTTTAAAGTCGATTTTCTGGTTAACTATGATAGCTAGAGCAAAAATAACGAAATCCTGTGATCACTCAAAAAAATTGATTTTTTTGAAATTTTTTTGTAAAAAACTTTAAAGTCGATTTTCTGGTTAACTATGACAGCTAGAGCAAAAATAACGAAATCCTGTGATCACTCAAAAAAATTGATTTTTTTGAAATTTTTTTATGAAAAACTTTAAAGTCGATTTTCTGGTTAACTATGATAGCTAGAGCAAAAATAACGAAATCCTGTGATCACTCAAAAAAATTGATTTTTTTGAAATTATTTTATAAAAAACTTTAAAGTCGATTTTCTGGTTAACTATGATAGCTAGAGCAAAAATAACGAAATCCTGTGATCACTCAAAAAAATTGATTTTTTTGAAATTATTTTATAAAAAACTTTAAAGTCGATTTTCTGGTTAACTATGATAGCTAGAGCAAAAATAACGAAATCCTGTGATCACTCAAAAAAATTGATTTTTTTGAAATTTTTTTATAAAAAACTTTAAAGTCGATTTTCTGGTTAACTATGATAGCTAGAGCAAAAATAACGAAATCCTGTGATCACTCAAAAAAATTGATTTTTTTGAAATTATTTTATAAAAAACTTTAAAGTCGATTTTCTGGTTAACTATGATAGCTAGAGCAAAAATAACGAAATCCTGTGATCACTCAAAAAAATTGATTTTTTTGAAATTATTTTATAAAAAACTTTAAAGTCGATTTTCTGGTTAACTATGATAGCTAGAGCAAAAATAACGAAATCCTGTGATCACTCAAAAAAATTGATTTTTTTGAAATTTTTTTATAAAAAACTTTAAAGTCGATTTTCTGGTTAACTATGATAGCTAGAGCAAAAATAACGAAATCTTGTGATCACTCAAAAAAATTGATTTTTTTGAAATTTTTTTATAAAAAACTTTAAAGTCGATTTTCTGGTTAACTATGATAGCTAGAGCAAAAATAACGAAATCCTGTGATCACTCAAAAAAATTGATTTTTTTGAAATTATTTTATAAAAAACTTTAAAGTCGATTTGCTGGTTAACTATGATAGCTAGAGCAAAAATAACGAAATCCTGTGATCACTCAAAAAAATTGATTTTTTTGAAATTTTTTTATAAAAAACTTTAAAGTCGATTTTCTGGTTAACTATGATAGCTAGAGCAAAAATAACGAAATCCTGTGATCACTCAAAAAAATTGATTTTTTTGAAATTTTTTTTATAAAAAACTTTAAAGTCGATTTTCTGGTTAACTATGATAGCTAGAGCAAAAATAACGAAATCCTGTGATCACTCAAAAAAATTGATTTTTTTGAAATTTTTTTATAAAAAACTTTAAAGTCGATTTTCTGGTTAACTATGATAGCTAGAGCAAAAATAACGAAATCCTGTGATCACTCAAATTTTTTTTTTTAATTTTTTTATGAAAAACTTTAAAGTCGATTTTCTGGTTAACTATGATAGCTAGAGCAAAAATAACGAAATCCTGTGATCACTCAAAAAAATTGATTTTTTTGAAATTTTTTTGTAAAAAACTTTAAAGTCGATTTTCTGGTTAACTATGACAGCTAGAGCAAAAATAACGAAATCCTGTGATCACTCAAAAAAATTGATTTTTTTGAAATTTTTTTATGAAAAACTTTAAAGTCGATTTTCTGGTTAACTATGATAGCTAGAGCAAAAATAACGAAATCCTGTGATCACTCAAATTTTTTTTTTTTTTTTTAATTTTTTTATGAAAAACTTTAAAGTCGATTTTCTGGTTAACTATGATAGCTAGAGCAAAAATAACGAAATCCTGTAATCACTCAAAAAAATTGATTTTTTTGAAATTTTTTTATAAAAAACTTTAAAGTCGATTTTCTGGTTAACTATGATAGCTAGAGCAAAAATAACGAAATCCTGTGATCACTCAAAAAAATTGATTTTTTTGAAATTTTTTTGTAAAAAACTTTAAAGTCGATTTTCTGGTTAACTATGACAGCTAGAGCAAAAATAACGAAATCCTGTGATCACTCAAAAAAATTGATTTTTTTGAAATTTTTTTATGAAAAACTTTAAAGTCGATTTTCTGGTTAACTATGATAGCTAGAGCAAAAATAACGAAATCCTGTGATCACTCAAAAAAATTGATTTTTTTGAAATTATTTTATAAAAAACTTTAAAGTCGATTTTCTGGTTAACTATGATAGCTAGAGCAAAAATAACGAAATCCTGTGATCACTCAAAAAAATTGATTTTTTTGAAATTATTTTATAAAAAACTTTAAAGTCGATTTTCTGGTTAACTATGATAGCTAGAGCAAAAATAACGAAATCCTGTGATCACTCAAAAAAATTGATTTTTTTGAAATTTTTTTATAAAAAACTTTAAAGTCGATTTTCTGGTTAACTATGATAGCTAGAGCAAAAATAACGAAATCTTGTGATCACTCAAAAAAATTGATTTTTTTGAAATTTTTTTATAAAAAACTTTAAAGTCGATTTTCTGGTTAACTATGATAGCTAGAGCAAAAATAACGAAATCCTGTGATCACTCAAAAAAATTGATTTTTTTGAAATTATTTTATAAAAAACTTTAAAGTCGATTTGCTGGTTAACTATGATAGCTAGAGCAAAAATAACGAAATCCTGTGATCACTCAAAAAAATTGATTTTTTTGAAATTTTTTTATAAAAAACTTTAAAGTCGATTTTCTGGTTAACTATGATAGCTAGAGCAAAAATAACGAAATCCTGTGATCACTCAAATTTTTTTTTTTAATTTTTTTATGAAAAACTTTAAAGTCGATTTTCTGGTTAACTATGATAGCTAGAGCAAAAATAACGAAATCCTGTGATCACTCAAAAAAATTGATTTTTTTGAAATTTTTTTGTAAAAAACTTTAAAGTCGATTTTCTGGTTAACTATGACAGCTAGAGCAAAAATAACGAAATCCTGTGATCACTCAAAAAAATTGATTTTTTGAAATTTTTTTATGAAAAACTTTAAAGTCGATTTTCTGGTTAACTATGATAGCTAGAGCAAAAATAACGAAATCCTGTGATCACTCAAATTTTTTTTTTTTTTTTAATTTTTTTATGAAAAACTTTAAAGTCGATTTTCTGGTTAACTATGATAGCTAGAGCAAAAATAACGAAATCCTGTAATCACTCAAAAAAATTGATTTTTTTGAAATTTTTTTATAAAAAACTTTAAAGTCGATTTTCTGGTTAACTATGATAGCTAGAGCAAAAATAACGAAATCCTGTGATCACTCAAAAAAATTGATTTTTTTGAAATTTTTTTATAAAAAACTTTAAAGTCGATTTTCTGGTTAACTATGATAGCTAGAGCAAAAATAACGAAATCCTGTGATCACTCAAAAAAATTGATTTTTTTGAAATTTTTTTATAAAAAACTTTAAAGTCGATTTTCTGGTTAACTATGATAGCTAGAGCAAAAATAACGAAATCCTGTGATCACTCAAATTTTTTTTTTTTTTTTTTAATTTTTTTATGAAAAACTTTAAAGTCGATTTTCTGGTTAACTATGATAGCTAGAGCAAAAATAACGAAATCCTGTGATCACTCAAAAAAATTGATTTTTTTGAAATTTTTTTGTAAAAAACTTTAAAGTCGATTTTCTGGTTAACTATGACAGCTAGAGCAAAAATAACGAAATCCTGTGATCACTCAAAAAAATTGATTTTTTTGAAATTTTTTTATGAAAAACTTTAAAGTCGATTTTCTGGTTAACTATGATAGCTAGAGCAAAAATAACGAAATCCTGTGATCACTCAAATTTTTTTTTTTTTTTTTTAATTTTTTTATGAAAAACTTTAAAGTCGATTTTCTGGTTAACTATGATAGCTAGAGCAAAAATAACGAAATCCTGTGATCACTCAAAAAAATTGATTTTTTTGAAATTTTTTTATAAAAAACTTTAAAGTCGATTTTCTGGTTAACTATGATAGCTAGAGCAAAAATAACGAAATCCTGTGATCACTCAAGAAAATTGATTTTTTTGAAATTTTTTTATAAAAAACTTTAAAGTCGATTTTCTGGTTAACTATGATAGCTAGAGCAAAAATAACGAAATCCTGTGATCACTCAAAAAATTTTTTTTTTTGAAATTTTTTATGAAAAACTTTAAAGTCGATTTTCTGGTTAACTATGATAGCTAGAGCAAAAATAACGAAATCCTGTGATCACTCAAAAAAATTGATTTTTTTGAAATTTTTTTATAAAAAACTTTAAAGTCGATTTTCTGGTTAACTATGATAGCTAGAGCAAAAATAACGAAATCCTGTGATCACTCAAAAAAATTGATTTTTTTGAAATTATTTTATAAAAAACTTTAAAGTCAATTTTCTGGTTAACTATGATAGCTAGAGCAAAAATAACGAAATCCTGTGATCACTCAAAAAAATTGATTTTTTTGAAATTTTTTTATAAAAAACTTTAAAGTCGATTTTCTGGTTAACTATGATAGCTAGAGCAAAAATAACGAAATCCTGTGATCACTCAAATTTTTTTTTTTTTTTTTAAATTTTTTTATGAAAAACTTTAAAGTCGATTTTCTGGTTAACTATGATAGCTAGAGCAAAAATAACGAAATCCTGTGATCACTCAAAAAAATTGATTTTTTTGAAATTTTTTTATAAAAAACTTTAAAGTCAATTTTCTGGTTAACTATGATAGCTAGAGCAAAAATAACGAAATCCTGTGATCACTCAAAAAAATTGATTTTTTTGAAATTTTTTTATAAAAAACTTTAAAGTCAATTTTCTGGTTAACTATGATAGCTAGAGCAAAAATAACGAAATCCTGTGATCACTCAAAAAAATTGATTTTTTTGAAATTTTTTTATAAAAAACTTTAAAGTCGATTTTCTGGTTAACTATGATAGCTAGAGCAAAAATAACGAAATCCTGTGATCACTCAAATTTTTTTTTTTTTTTTTTAATTTTTTTATGAAAAACTTTAAAGTCGATTTTCTGGTTAACTATGATAGCTAGAGCAAAAATAACGAAATCCTGTGATCACTCAAAAAAATTGATTTTTTTGAAATTTTTTTGTAAAAAACTTTAAAGTCGATTTTCTGGTTAACTATGACAGCTAGAGCAAAAATAACGAAATCCTGTGATCACTCAAAAAAATTGATTTTTTTGAAATTTTTTTATGAAAAACTTTAAAGTCGATTTTCTGGTTAACTATGATAGCTAGAGCAAAAATAACGAAATCCTGTGATCACTCAATTTTTTTTTTTTTTTTTTAATTTTTTTATGAAAAACTTTAAAGTCGATTTTCTGGTTAACTATGATAGCTAGAGCAAAAATAACGAAATCCTGTGATCACTCAAAAAAATTGATTTTTTTGAAATTTTTTTATAAAAAACTTTAAAGTCGATTTTCTGGTTAACTATGATAGCTAGAGCAAAAATAACGAAATCCTGTGATCACTCAAAAAAATTGATTTCTTTGAAATTTTTTTATAAAAAACTTTAAAGTCGATTTTCTGGTTAACTATGATAGCTAGAGCAAAAATAACGAAATCCTGTGATCACTCAAAAAAATTGATTTTTTTGAAATTTTTTTATGAAAAACTTTAAAGTCGATTTTCTGGTTAACTATGATAGCTAGAGCAAAAATAACGAAATCCTGTGATCACTCAAATTTTTTTTTTAATTTTCTTATGAAAAACTTTAAAGTCGATTTTCTGGTTAACTATGATAGCTAGAGCAAAAATAACGAAATCCTGTGATCACTCAAGAAAATTGATTTTTTTGAAATTTTTTTATAAAAAACTTTAAAGTCGATTTTCTGGTTAACTATGATAGCTAGAGCAAAAATAACGAAATCCTGTGATCACTCAAAAAAATTTTTTTTTTGAAATTTTTTTATGAAAAACTTTAAAGTCGATTTTCTGGTTAACTATTATAGCTAGAGCAAAAATAACGAAATCCTGTGATCACTCAAAAAAATTGATTTTTTTGAAATTTTTTTATAAAAAACTTTAAAGTCGATTTTCTGGTTAACTATGATAGCTAGAGCAAAAATAACGAAATCCTGTGATCACTCAAAAAAATTGATTTCTTTGAAATTTTTTTATAAAAAACTTTAAAGTCGATTTTCTGGTTAACTATGATAGCTAGAGCAAAAATAACGAAATCCTGTGATCACTCAAAAAAATTGATTTTTTTGAAATTTTTTTATGAAAAACTTTAAAGTCGATTTTCTGGTTAACTATGATAGCTAGAGCAAAAATAACGAAATCCTGTGATCACTCAAATTTTTTTTTTAATTTTCTTATGAAAAACTTTAAAGTCGATTTTCTGGTTAACTATGATAGCTAGAGCAAAAATAACGAAATCCTGTGATCACTCAAGAAAATTGATTTTTTTGAAATTTTTTTATAAAAAACTTTAAAGTCGATTTTCTGGTTAACTATGATAGCTAGAGCAAAAATAACGAAATCCTGTGATCACTCAAAAAAATTTTTTTTTTGAAATTTTTTTATAAAAAACTTTAAAGTCGATTTTCTGGTTAACTATGATAGCTAGAGCAAAAATAACGAAATCCTGTGATCACTCAAAAAAATTTATTTTTTTGAAATTTTTTTATAAAAAACTTTAAAGTCGATTTTCTGGTTAACTATGATAGCTAGAGCAAAAATAACGAAATCCTGTGATCACTCAAAAAAATTGATTTTTTTGAAATTTTTTTATAAAAAACTTTAAAGTCGATTTTCTGGTTAACTATGATAGCTAGAGCAAAAATAACGAAATCCTGTGATCACTCAAAAAAATTGATTTTTTTGAAATTTTTTTATAAAAAACTTTAAAGTCGATTTTCTGGTTAACTATGATAGCTAGAGCAAAAATAACGAAATCCTGTGATCACTCAAAAAAATTGATTTTTTGAAATTTTTTTATAAAAAACTTTAAAGTCGATTTTCTGGTTAACTATGATAGCTAGAGCAAAAATAACGAAATCCTGTGATCACTCAAAAAAATTTTTTTTTTAATTTTTTTATAAAAAACTTTAAAGTCGATTTTCTGGTTAACTATGATAGCTAGAGCAAAAATAACGAAATCCTGTGATCACTCAAAAAAATTGATTTTTTTGAAATTTTTTTATAAAAAACTTTAAAGTCGATTTTCTGGTTAACTATGATAGCTAGAGCAAAAATAACGAAATCCTGTGATCACTCAAGAAAATTGATTTTTTTGAAATTTTTTTATAAAAAACTTTAAAGTCGATTTTCTGGTTAACTATGATAGCTAGAGCAAAAATAACGAAATCCTGTGATCACTCAAAAAATTTTTTTTTTTGAAATTTTTTATGAAAAACTTTAAAGTCGATTTTCTGGTTAACTATGATAGCTAGAGCAAAAATAACGAAATCCTGTGATCACTCAAAAAAATTGATTTTTTTGAAATTTTTTTATAAAAAACTTTAAAGTCGATTTTCTGGTTAACTATGATAGCTAGAGCAAAAATAACGAAATCCTGTGATCACTCAAAAAAATTGATTTTTTTGAAATTTTTTTATAAAAAACTTTAAAGTCGATTTTCTGGTTAACTATGATAGCTAGAGCAAAAATAACGAAATCCTGTGATCACTCAAAAAAATTGATTTTTTTGAAATTTTTTTGTAAAAAACTTTAAAGTCGATTTTCTGGTTAACTATGACAGCTAGAGCAAAAATAACGAAATCCTGTGATCACTCAAAAAAATTGATTTTTTTGAAATTATTTTATAAAAAACTTTAAAGTCGATTTTCTGGTTAACTATGATAGCTAGAGCAAAAATAACGAAATCCTGTGATCACTCAAAAAAATTGATTTTTTTGAAATTTTTTTATAAAAAACTTTAAAGTCGATTTTCTGGTTAACTATGATAGCTAGAGCAAAAATAACGAAATCCTGTGATCACTCAAAAAAATTGATTTTTTTGAAATTATTTTATAAAAAACTTTAAAGTCAATTTTCTGGTTAACTATGATAGCTAGAGCAAAAATAACGAAATCCTGTGATCACTCAAAAAAATTGATTTTTTTGAAATTTTTTTATAAAAAACTTTAAAGTCGATTTTCTGGTTAACTATGATAGCTAGAGCAAAAATAACGAAATCCTGTGATCACTCAAATTTTTTTTTTTTTTTTTTTAATTTTTTTATGAAAAACTTTAAAGTCGATTTTCTGGTTAACTATGATAGCTAGAGCAAAAATAACGAAATCCTGTGATCACTCAAAAAAATTGATTTTTTTGAAATTTTTTTGTAAAAAACTTTAAAGTCGATTTTCTGGTTAACTATGACAGCTAGAGCAAAAATAACGAAATCCTGTGATCACTCAAAAAAATTGATTTTTTTGAAATTTTTTTATGAAAAACTTTAAAGTCGATTTTCTGGTTAACTATGATAGCTAGAGCAAAAATAACGAAATCCTGTGATCACTCAATTTTTTTTTTTTTTTTTTAATTTTTTTATGAAAAACTTTAAAGTCGATTTTCTGGTTAACTATGATAGCTAGAGCAAAAATAACGAAATCCTGTGATCACTCAAAAAAATTGATTTTTTTGAAATTTTTTTATAAAAAACTTTAAAGTCGATTTTCTGGTTAACTATGATAGCTAGAGCAAAAATAACGAAATCCTGTGATCACTCAAAAAAATTGATTTCTTTGAAATTTTTTTATAAAAAACTTTAAAGTCGATTTTCTGGTTAACTATGATAGCTAGAGCAAAAATAACGAAATCCTGTGATCACTCAAAAAAATTGATTTTTTTGAAATTTTTTTATGAAAAACTTTAAAGTCGATTTTCTGGTTAACTATGATAGCTAGAGCAAAAATAACGAAATCCTGTGATCACTCAAATTTTTTTTTTAATTTTCTTATGAAAAACTTTAAAGTCGATTTTCTGGTTAACTATGATAGCTAGAGCAAAAATAACGAAATCCTGTGATCACTCAAGAAAATTGATTTTTTTGAAATTTTTTTATAAAAAACTTTAAAGTCGATTTTCTGGTTAACTATGATAGCTAGAGCAAAAATAACGAAATCCTGTGATCACTCAAAAAAATTTTTTTTTTGAAATTTTTTTATGAAAAACTTTAAAGTCGATTTTCTGGTTAACTATGATAGCTAGAGCAAAAATAACGAAATCCTGTGATCACTCAAAAAAATTGATTTTTTTGAAATTTTTTTATAAAAAACTTTAAAGTCGATTTTCTGGTTAACTATGATAGCTAGAGCAAAAATAACGAAATCCTGTGATCACTCAAAAAAATTTATTTTTTTGAAATTTTTTTATAAAAAACTTTAAAGTCGATTTTCTGGTTAACTATGATAGCTAGAGCAAAAATAACGAAATCCTGTGATCACTCAAAAAAATTTTTTTTTTAATTTTTTTATAAAAAACTTTAAAGTCGATTTTCTGGTTAACTATGATAGCTAGAGCAAAAATAACGAAATCCTGTGATCACTCAAAAAAATTTTTTTTTTAATTTTTTTATAAAAAACTTTAAAGTCGATTTTCTGGTTAACTATGATAGCTAGAGCAAAAATAACGAAATCCTGTGATCACTCAAAAAAATTGATTTTTTTGAAATTTTTTTATAAAAAACTTTAAAGTCGATTTTCTGGTTAACTATGATAGCTAGAGCAAAAATAACGAAATCCTGTGATCACTCAAAAAAATTGATTTTTTTGAAATTTTTTTATAAAAAACTTTAAAGTCGATTTTCTGGTTAACTATGATAGCTAGAGCAAAAATAACGAAATCCTGTGATCACTCAAAAAAATTGATTTTTTGAAATTTTTTTATAAAAAACTTTAAAGTCGATTTTCTGGTTAACTATGATAGCTAGAGCAAAAATAACGAAATCCTGTGATCACTCAAAAAATTTTTTTTTTTTAATTTTTTTATAAAAAACTTTAAAGTCGATTTTCTGGTTAACTATGATAGCTAGAGCAAAAATAACGAAATCCTGTGATCACTCAAAAAAATTGATTTTTTTGAAATTTTTTTATGAAAAACTTTAAAGTCGATTTTCTGGTTAACTATGATAGCTAGAGCAAAAATAACGAAATCCTGTGATCACTCAAAAAAATTGATTTTTTTGAAATTTTTTTATAAAAAACTTTAAAGTCGATTTTCTGGTTAACTATGATAGCTAGAGCAAAAATAACGAAATCCTGTGATCACTCAAAAAAATTGATTTCTTTGAAATTTTTTTATAAAAAACTTTAAAGTCGATTTTCTGGTTAACTATGATAGCTAGAGCAAAAATAACGAAATCATGTGATCACTCAAAAAAATTGATTTTTTTGAAATTTTTTTATAAAAAACTTTAAAGTCGATTTTCTGGTTAACTATGATAGCTAGAGCAAAAATAACGAAATCCTGTGATCACTCAAAAAAATTTTTTTTTTTAATTTTTTTATAAAAAACTTTAAAGTCGATTTTCTGGTTAACTATGATAGCTAGAGCAAAAATAACGAAATCCTGTGATCACTCAAATTTTTTTTTTTTTTTTTTAATTTTTTTATGAAAAACTTTAAAGTCGATTTTCTGGTTAACTATGATAGCTAGAGCAAAAATAACGAAATCCTGTGATCACTCAAAAAAATTGATTTTTTTGAAATTTTTTTATAAAAAACTTTAAAGTCGATTTTCTGGTTAACTATGATAGCTAGAGCAAAAATAACGAAATCCTGTGATCACTCAAAAAAATTGATTTTTTTGAAATTTTTTTATAAAAAACTTTAAAGTCGATTTTCTGGTTAACTATGATAGCTAGAGCAAAAATAACGAAATCCTGTGATCACTCAAAAAAATTGATTTCTTTGAAATTTTTTTATAAAAAACTTTAAAGTCGATTTTCTGGTTAACTATGATAGCTAGAGCAAAAATAACGAAATCCTGTGATCACTCAAAAAAATTGATTTTTTTGAAATTTTTTTATGAAAAACTTTAAAGTCGATTTTCTGGTTAACTATGATAGCTAGAGCAAAAATAACGAAATCCTGTGATCACTCAAATTTTTTTTTTAATTTTCTTATGAAAAACTTTAAAGTCGATTTTCTGGTTAACTATGATAGCTAGAGCAAAAATAACGAAATCCTGTGATCACTCAAGAAAATTGATTTTTTTGAAATTTTTTTATAAAAAACTTTAAAGTCGATTTTCTGGTTAACTATGATAGCTAGAGCAAAAATAACGAAATCCTGTGATCACTCAAAAAAATTTTTTTTTTTAAATTTTTTTATGAAAAACTTTAAAGTCGATTTTCTGGTTAACTATGATAGCTAGAGCAAAAATAACGAAATCCTGTGATCACTCAAAAAAATTGATTTTTTTGAAATTTTTTTATAAAAAACTTTAAAGTCGATTTTCTGGTTAACTATGATAGCTAGAGCAAAAATAACGAAATCCTGTGATCACTCAAAAAAATTGATTTTTTTGAAATTTTTTTATAAAAAACTTTAAAGTCGATTTTCTGGTTAACTATGATAGCTAGAGCAAAAGTAACGAAATCCTGTGATCACTCAAAAAAATTGATTTTTTTGAAATTTTTTTATAAAAAACTTTAAAGTCGATTTTCTGGTTAACTATGATAGCTAGAGCAAAAATAACGAAATCCTGTGATCACTCAAAAAAATTGATTTTTTTGAAATTTTTTTGTAAAAAACTTTAAAGTCGATTTTCTGGTTAACTATGACAGCTAGAGCAAAAATAACGAAATCCTGTGATCACTCAAAAAAATTGATTTTTTTGAAATTTTTTTGTAAAAAACTTTAAAGTCGATTTTCTGGTTAACTATGATAGCTAGAGCAAAACTAACGAAATCCTGTGATCACTCAAAAAAATTGATTTTTTGAAATTTTTTTATAAAAAACTTTAAAGTCGATTTTCTGGTTAACTATGATAGCTAGAGCAAAAATAACGAAATCCTGTGATCACTCAAAAAAATTTTTTTTTTAATTTTTTTATAAAAAACTTTAAAGTCGATTTTCTGGTTAACTATGATAGCTAGAGCAAAAATAACGAAATCCTGTGATCACTCAAAAAAATTGATTTTTTTGAAATTTTTTTATAAAAAACTTTAAAGTCGATTTTCTGGTTAACTATGATAGCTAGAGCAAAAATAACGAAATCCTGTGATCACTCAAAAAAATTGATTTTTTTGAAATTTTTTTATAAAAAACTTTAAAGTCGATTTTCTGGTTAACTATGATAGCTAGAGCAAAAATAACGAAATCCTGTGATCACTCAAAAAAATTGATTTTTTGAAATTTTTTTATAAAAAACTTTAAAGTCGATTTTCTGGTTAACTATGATAGCTAGAGCAAAAATAACGAAATCCTGTGATCACTCAAAAAAATTGATTTTTTGAAATTTTTTTATAAAAAACTTTAAAGTCGATTTTCTGGTTAACTATGATAGCTAGAGCAAAAATAACGAAATCCTGTGATCACTCAAAAAAATTGATTTTTTTGAAATTTTTTTATAAAAAACTTTAAAGTCGATTTTCTGGTTAACTATGATAGCTAGAGCAAAAATAACGAAATCCTGTGATCACTCAAAAAAATTGATTTTTTTGAAATTTTTTTATAAAAAACTTTAAAGTCGATTTTCTGGTTAACTATGATAGCTAGAGCAAAAATAACGAAATCCTGTGATCACTCAAAAAAATTGATTTCTTTGAAATTTTTTTATAAAAAACTTTAAAGTCGATTTTCTGGTTAACTATGATAGCTAGAGCAAAAATAACGAAATCATGTGATCACTCAAAAAAATTGATTTTTTTGAAATTTTTTTATAAAAAACTTTAAAGTCGATTTTCTGGTTAACTATGATAGCTAGAGCAAAAATAACGAAATCCTGTGATCACTCAAAAAAATTGATTTTTTTGAAATTTTTTTATAAAAAACTTTAAAGTCGATTTTCTGGTTAACTATGATAGCTAGAGCAAAAATAACGAAATCCTGTGATCACTCAAAAAAATTGATTTTTTTGAAATTTTTTTGTAAAAAACTTTAAAGTCGATTTTCTGGTTAACTATGACAGCTAGAGCAAAAATAACGAAATCCTGTGATCACTCAAAAAAATTGATTTTTTTGAAATTTTTTTATGAAAAACTTTAAAGTCGATTTTCTGGTTAACTATGATAGCTAGAGCAAAAATAACGAAATCCTGTGATCACTCAAAAAAATTGATTTTTTTGAAATTTTTTTGTAAAAAACTTTAAAGTCGATTTTCTGGTTAACTATGACAGCTAGAGCAAAAATAACGAAATCCTGTGATCACTCAAAAAAATTGATTTTTTGAAATTTTTTTATGAAAAACTTTAAAGTCGATTTTCTGGTTAACTATGATAGCTAGAGCAAAAATAACGAAATCCTGTGATCACTCAAAAAAATTGATTTTTTTGAAATTTTTTTATAAAAAACTTTAAAGTCGATTTTCTGGTTAACTATGATAGCTAGAGCAAAAATAACGAAATCCTGTGATCACTCAAAAAAATTGATTTTTTTGAAATTATTTTATAAAAAACTTTAAAGTCGATTTTCTGGTTAACTATGACAGCTAGAGCAAAAATAACGAAATCCTGTGATCACTCAAAAAAATTGATTTTTTTGAAATTTTTTTATGAAAAACTTTAAAGTCGATTTTCTGGTTAACTATGATAGCTAGAGCAAAAATAACGAAATCCTGTGATCACTCAAATTTTTTTTTTTTTTTTTTAATTTTTTTATGAAAAACTTTAAAGTCGATTTTCTGGTTAACTATGATAGCTAGAGCAAAAATAACGAAATCCTGTGATCACTCAAAAAAATTGATTTTTTTGAAATTATTTTATAAAAAACTTTAAAGTCGATTTTCTGGTTAACTATGACAGCTAGAGCAAAAATAACGAAATCCTGTGATCACTCAAAAAAATTGATTTTTTGAAATTTTTTTATGAAAAACTTTAAAGTCGATTTTCTGGTTAACTATGATAGCTAGAGCAAAAATAACGAAATCCTGTGATCACTCAAATTTTTTTTTTTTTTTTTAATTTTTTTATGAAAAACTTTAAAGTCGATTTTCTGGTTAACTATGATAGCTAGAGCAAAAATAACGAAATCCTGTGATCACTCAAAAAAATTGATTTTTTTGAAATTTTTTTATAAAAAACTTTAAAGTCGATTTTCTGGTTAACTATGATAGCTAGAGCAAAAATAACGAAATCCTGTGATCACTCAAAAAAATTGATTTTTTTGAAATTTTTTTGTAAAAAACTTTAAAGTCGATTTTCTGGTTAACTATGACAGCTAGAGCAAAAATAACGAAATCCTGTGATCACTCAAAAAAATTGATTTTTTTGAAATTTTTTTATGAAAAACTTTAAAGTCGATTTTCTGGTTAACTATGATAGCTAGAGCAAAAATAACGAAATCCTGTGATCACTCAAATTTTTTTTTTTTTTTTTTTAATTTTTTTATGAAAAACTTTAAAGTCGATTTTCTGGTTAACTATGATAGCTAGAGCAAAAATAACGAAATCCTGTGATCACTCAAAAAAATTGATTTTTTTGAAATTTTTTTATAAAAAACTTTAAAGTCGATTTTCTGGTTAACTATGATAGCTAGAGCAAAAATAACGAAATCCTGTGATCACTCAAAAAAATTGATTTCTTTGAAATTTTTTTATAAAAAACTTTAAAGTCGATTTTCTGGTTAACTATGATAGCTAGAGCAAAAATAACGAAATCCTGTGATCACTCAAAAAAATTGATTTTTTTGAAATTTTTTTATGAAAAACTTTAAAGTCGATTTTCTGGTTAACTATGATAGCTAGAGCAAAAATAACGAAATCCTGTGATCACTCAAATTTTTTTTTTTAATGAAAAACTTTAAAGTCGATTTTCTGGTTAACTATGATAGCTAGAGCAAAAATAACGAAATCCTGTGATCACTCAAGAAAATTGATTTTTTTGAAATTTTTTTATAAAAAACTTTAAAGTCGATTTTCTGGTTAACTATGATAGCTAGAGCAAAAATAACGAAATCCTGTGATCACTCAAAAAAAATTTTTTTTTGAAATTTTTTTATGAAAAACTTTAAAGTCGATTTTCTGGTTAACTATGATAGCTAGAGCAAAAATAACGAAATCCTGTGATCACTCAAAAAAATTGATTTCTTTGAAATTTTTTTATAAAAAACTTTAAAGTCGATTTTCTGGTTAACTATGATAGCTAGAGCAAAAATAACGAAATCCTGTGATCACTCAAAAAAATTGATTTTTTTGAAATTTTTTTATGAAAAACTTTAAAGTCGATTTTCTGGTTAACTATGATAGCTAGAGCAAAAATAACGAAATCCTGTGATCACTCAAAAAAATTGATTTTTTTGAAATTTTTTTATAAAAAACTTTAAAGTCGATTTTCTGGTTAACTATGATAGCTAGAGCAAAAATAACGAAATCCTGTGATCACTCAAAAAAATTGATTTCTTTGAAATTTTTTTATAAAAAACTTTAAAGTCGATTTTCTGGTTAACTATGATAGCTAGAGCAAAAATAACGAAATCCTGTGATCACTCAAATTTTTTTTTTAATTTTCTTATGAAAAACTTTAAAGTCGATTTTCTGGTTAACTATGATAGCTAGAGCAAAAATAACGAAATCCTGTGATCACTCAAGAAAATTGATTTTTTTGAAATTTTTTTATAAAAAACTTTAAAGTCGATTTTCTGGTTAACTATGATAGCTAGAGCAAAAATAACGAAATCCTGTGATCACTCAAAAAAATTTTTTTTTTGAAATTTTTTTATGAAAAACTTTAAAGTCGATTTTCTGGTTAACTATGATAGCTAGAGCAAAAATAACGAAATCCTGTGATCACTCAAAAAAATTGATTTTTTTGAAATTTTTTTATAAAAAACTTTAAAGTCGATTTTCTGGTTAACTATGATAGCTAGAGCAAAAATAACGAAATCCTGTGATCACTCAAAAAAAATGTTTTTTTTGAAATTTTTTTGTAAAAAACTTTAAAGTCGATTTTCTGGTTAACTATGACAGCTAGAGCAAAAATAACGAAATCCTGTGATCACTCAAAAAAATTGATTTTTTTGAAATTTTTTTATGAAAAACTTTAAAGTCGATTTTCTGGTTAACTATGATAGCTAGAGCAAAAATAACGAAATCCTGTGATCACTCAAAAAAATTGATTTTTTTTGAAATTTTTTTATAAAAAACTTTAAAGTCGATTTTCTGGTTAACTATGATAGCTAGAGCAAAAATAACGAAATCCTGTGATCACTCAAAAAAATTTTTTTTTTAATTTTTTTATAAAAAACTTTAAAGTCGATTTTCTGGTTAACTATGATAGCTAGAGCAAAAATAACGAAATCCTGTGATCACTCAAAAAAATTGATTTTTTTGAAATTTTTTTATAAAAAACTTTAAAGTCGATTTTCTGGTTAACTATGATAGCTAGAGCAAAAATAACGAAATCCTGTGATCACTCAAAAAAATTGATTTTTTTGAAATTATTTTATAAAAAACTTTAAAGTCGATTTTCTGGTTAACTATGATAGCTAGAGCAAAAATAACGAAATCCTGTGATCACACAAAAAAATTGATTTTTTTGAAATTTTTTTATAAAAAACTTTAAAGTCGATTTTCTGGTTAACTATGATAGCTAGAGCAAAAATAACGAAATCCTGTGATCACTCAAAAAAATTGTTTTTTTTGAAATTTTTTTGTAAAAAACTTTAAAGTCGATTTTCTGGTTAACTATGATAGCTAGAGCAAAAATAACGAAATCCTGTGATCACTCAAAAAAATTTTTTTTTTAATTTTTTTATAAAAAACTTTAAAGTCGATTTTCTGGTTAACTATGATAGCTAGAGCAAAAATAACGAAATCCTGTGATCACTCAAAAAAATTGATTTTTTTGAAATTTTTTTATAAAAAACTTTAAAGTCGATTTTCTGGTTAACTATGATAGCTAGAGCAAAAATAACGAAATCCTGTGATCACTCAAAAAAATTGATTTTTTTGAAATTATTTTATAAAAAACTTTAAAGTCGATTTTCTGGTTAACTATGATAGCTAGAGCAAAAATAACGAAATCCTGTGATCACACAAAAAAATTGATTTTTTTGAAATTTTTTTATAAAAAACTTTAAAGTCGATTTTCTGGTTAACTATGATAGCTAGAGCAAAAATAACGAAATCCTGTGATCACTCAAAAAAATTTTTTTTTTAATTTTTTTATAAAAAACTTTAAAGTCGATTTTCTGGTTAACTATGATAGCTAGAGCAAAAATAACGAAATCCTGTGATCACTCAAAAAAATTGATTTTTTTGAAATTTTTTTATAAAAAACTTTAAAGTCGATTTTCTGGTTAACTATGATAGCTAGAGCAAAAATAACGAAATCCTGTGATCACTCAAAAAAATTGATTTTTTGAAATTTTTTTATAAAAAACTTTAAAGTCGATTTTCTGGTTAACTATGATAGCTAGAGCAAAAATAACGAAATCCTGTGATCACTCAAAAAAATTTTTTTTTTTAATTTTTTTATAAAAAACTTTAAAGTCGATTTTCTGGTTAACTATGATAGCTAGAGCAAAAATAACGAAATCCTGTGATCACTCAAAAAAATTGATTTTTTTGAAATTTTTTTATAAAAAACTTTAAAGTCGATTTTCTGGTTAACTATGATAGCTAGAGCAAAAATAACGAAATCCTGTGATCACTCAAAAAAATTGATTTTTTTGAAATTTTTTTATAAAAAACTTTAAAGTCGATTTTCTGGTTAACTATGATAGCTAGAGCAAAAATAACGAAATCCTGTGATCACTCAAAAAAATTGATTTCTTTGAAATTTTTTTATGAAAAACTTTAAAGTCGATTTTCTGGTTAACTATGATAGCTAGAGCAAAAATAACGAAATCATGTGATCACTCAAAAAAATTGATTTTTTTGAAATTTTTTTATAAAAAACTTTAAAGTCGATTTTCTGGTTAACTATGATAGCTAGAGCAAAAATAACGAAATCCTGTGATCACTCAAAAAAATTGATTTTTTTGAAATTTTTTTATAAAAAACTTTAAAGTCGATTTTCTGGTTAACTATGATAGCTAGAGCAAAAATAACGAAATCCTGTGATCACTCAAAAAAATTGATTTTTTTGAAACTTTTTTATGAAAAACTTTAAAGTCGATTTTCTGGTTAACTATGATAGCTAGAGCAAAAATAACGAAATCCTGTGATCACTCAAAAAAATTGATTTTTTTGAAATTTTTTTATAAAAAAACTTTAAAGTCGATTTTCTGGTTAACTATGATAGCTAGAGCAAAAATAACGAAATCCTGTGATCACTCAAAAAATTTTTTTTTTTAATTTTTTTATAAAAAACTTTAAAGTCGATTTTCTGGTTAACTATGATAGCTAGAGCAAAAATAACGAAATCCTGTGATCACTCAAAAAAATTGATTTTTTTGAAATTTTTTTATAAAAAACTTTAAAGTCGATTTTCTGGTTAACTATGATAGCTAGAGCAAAAATAACAAAATCCTGTGATCACTCAAAAAAATTTTTTTTTTAATTTTTTTATGAAAAACTTTAAAGTCGATTTTCTGGTTAACTATGATAGCTAGAGCAAAAATAACGAAATCCTGTGATCACTCAAAAAAATTTATTTTTTTGAAATTATTTTATAAAAAACTTTAAAGTCGATTTTCTGGTTAACTATGATAGCTAGAGCAAAAATAACGAAATCCTGTGATCACTCAAAAAAATTGATTTTTTTGAAATTTTTTTATAAAAAACTTTAAAGTCGATTTTCTGGTTAACTATGATAGCTAGAGCAAAAATAACGAAATCCTGTGATCACTCAAAAAAATTGATTTTTTTGAAATTTTTTTGTAAAAAACTTTAAAGTCGATTTTCTGGTTAACTATGACAGCTAGAGCAAAAATAACGAAATCCTGTGATCACTCAAAAAAATTGATTTTTTTGAAATTTTTTTATGAAAAACTTTAAAGTCGATTTTCTGGTTAACTATGATAGCTAGAGCAAAAATAACGAAATCCTGTGATCACTCAAAAAAATTGATTTTTTTGAAATTATTTTATAAAAAACTTTAAAGTCGATTTTCTGGTTAACTATGATAGCTAGAGCAAAAATAACGAAATCCTGTGATCACTCAAAAAAATTGATTTTTTTTGAAATTTTTTTATAAAAAACTTTAAAGTCGATTTTCTGGTTAACTATGACAGCTAGAGCAAAAATAACGAAATCCTGTGATCACTCAAAAAAATTGATTTTTTTGAAATTTTTTTATGAAAAACTTTAAAGTCGATTTTCTGGTTAACTATGATAGCTAGAGCAAAAATAACGAAATCCTGTGATCACTCAAAAAAATTGATTTTTTTGAAATTTTTTTGTAAAAAACTTTAAAGTCGATTTTCTGGTTAACTATGACAGCTAGAGCAAAAATAACGAAATCCTGTGATCACTCAAAAAAATTGATTTTTTTGTAATTTTTTTATGAAAAACTTTAAAGTCGATTTTCTGGTTAACTATGATAGCTAGAGCAAAAATAACGAAATCCTGTGATCACTCAAAAAAATTGATTTTTTTGAAATTTTTTTATAAAAAACTTTAAAGTCGATTTTCTGGTTAACTATGATAGCTAGAGCAAAAATAACGAAATCCTGTGATCACTCAAAAAAATTTTTTTTTTAATTTTTTTATAAAAAACTTTAAAGTCGATTTTCTGGTTAACTATGATAGCTAGAGCAAAAATAACGAAATCCTGTGATCACTCAAAAAAATTGATTTTTTTGAAATTTTTTTATAAAAAACTTTAAAGTCGATTTTCTGGTTAACTATGATAGCTAGAGCAAAAATAACGAAATCCTGTGATCACTCAAAAAAATTGATTTTTTTGAAATTATTTTATAAAAAACTTTAAAGTCGATTTTCTGGTTAACTATGATAGCTAGAGCAAAAATAACGAAATCCTGTGATCACACAAAAAAATTGATTTTTTTGAAATTTTTTTATAAAAAACTTTAAAGTCGATTTTCTGGTTAACTATGATAGCTAGAGCAAAAATAACGAAATCCTGTGATCACTCAAAAAAATTGATTTTTTTGAAATTTTTTTATAAAAAACTTTAAAGTCGATTTTCTGGTTAACTATGATAGCTAGAGCAAAAATAACGAAATCCTGTGATCACTCAAAAAAATTGATTTTTTTGAAATTTTTTTATAAAAAACTTTAAAGTCGATTTTCTGGTTAACTATGATAGCTAGAGCAAAAATAACGAAATCCTGTGATCGCTCAAAAAAATTGATTTCTTTGAAATTTTTTTATAAAAAACTTTAAAGTCGATTTTCTGGTTAACTATGATAGCTAGAGCAAAAATAACGAAATCCTGTGATCACTCAAAAAAATTGATTTTTTTGAAACTTTTTTATGAAAAACTTTAAAGTCGATTTTCTGGTTAACTATGATAGCTAGAGCAAAAATAACGAAATCCTGTGATCACTCAAAAAAATTGATTTTTTTGAAATTTTTTTATAAAAAACTTTAAAGTCGATTTTCTGGTTAACTATGATAGCTAGAGCAAAAATAACGAAATCCTGTGATCACTCAAAAAAATTGATTTTTTTGAAATTTTTTTATAAAAAACTTTAAAGTCGATTTTCTGGTTAACTATGATAGCTAGAGCAAAAATAACAAAATCCTGTGATCACTCAAAAAAATTTTTTTTTTTAATTTTTTTATGAAAAACTTTAAAGTCGATTTTCTGGTTAACTATGATAGCTAGAGCAAAAATAACGAAATTCTGTGATCACTCAAAATTTTTTTTTTTTTTTAATTTTTTTATGAAAAACTTTAAAGTCGATTTTCTGGTTAACTATGATAGCTAGAGCAAAAATAACGAAATCCTGTGATCACTCAAAAAAATTGATTTTTTTGAAATTATTTTATAAAAAACTTTAAAGTCGATTTTCTGGTTAACTATGATAGCTAGAGCAAAAATAACGAAATCCTGTGATCACTCAAAAAAATTGATTTTTTTGAAATTTTTTTATAAAAAACTTTAAAGTCGATTTTCTGGTTAACTATGATAGCTAGAGCAAAAATAACGAAATCCTGTGATCACTCAAAAAAATTGATTTTTTTGAAATTATTTTATAAAAAACTTTAAAGTCGATTTTCTGGTTAACTATGATAGCTAGAGCAAAAATAACGAAATCCTGTGATCACTCAAAAAAATTGATTTCTTTGAAATTTTTTTATAAAAAACTTTAAAGTCGATTTTCTGGTTAACTATGATAGCTAGAGCAAAAATAACGAAATCCTGTGATCACTCAAAAAAATTGATTTTTTGAAATTTTTTTATGAAAAACTTTAAAGTCGATTTTCTGGTTAACTATGATAGCTAGAGCAAAAATAACGAAATCCTGTGATCACTCAAAAAAATTTTTTTTTTAATTTTTTTATAAAAAACTTTAAAGTCGATTTTCTGGTTAACTATGATAGCTAGAGCAAAAATAACGAAATCCTGTGATCACTCAAAAAAATTGATTTTTTAATTTTTTTATGAAAAACTTTAAAGTCGATTTTCTAGTTAACTATGATAGCTAGAGCAAAAATAACGAAATCCTGTGATCACTCAAAAAAATTGATTTTTTTGAAATTTTTTTATGAAAAACTTTAAAGTCGATTTTCTGGTTAACTATGATAGCTAGAGCAAAAATAACGAAATCCTGTGATCACTCAAAAAAATTGATTTTTTTGAAATTTTTTTATAAAAAACTTTAAAGTCGATTTTCTGGTTAACTATGATAGCTAGAGCAAAAATAACGAAATCCTGTGATCACTCAAAAAAATTGATTTTTTTGAAATTTTTTTATAAAAAACTTTAAAGTCGATTTTCTGGTTAACTATGATAGCTAGAGCAAAAATAACGAAATCCTGTGATCACTCAAAAAAATTGATTTTTTTGAAATTTTTTTATAAAAAACTTTAAAGTCGATTTTCTGGTTAACTATGATAGCTAGAGCAAAAATAACGAAATCCTGTGATCACTCAAAAATTTTTTTTTTTTTAATTTTTTTATGAAAAACTTTAAAGTCGATTTTCTGGTTAACTATGATAGCTAGAGCAAAAATAACGAAATCCTGTGATCACTCAAAATTTTTTTTTTTTTTTTAATTTTTTTATAAAAAACTTTAAAGTCGATTTTCTGGTTAACTATGATAGCTAGAGCAAAAATAACGAAATCCTGTGATCACTCAAAAATTTTTTTTTTTTTAATTTTTTTATGAAAAACTTTAAAGTCGATTTTCTGGTTAACTATGATAGCTAGAGCAAAAATAACGAAATCCTGTGATCACTCAAAAAAATTGATTTTTTTGAAATTTTTTTATAAAAAACTTTAAAGTCGATTTTCTGGTTAACTATGATAGCTAGAGCAAAAATAACGAAATTCTGTGATCACTCAAAATTTTTTTTTTTTTTTTAATTTTTTTATAAAAAACTTTAAAGTCGATTTTCTGGTTAACTATGATAGCTAGAGCAAAAATAACGAAATCCTGTGATCACTCAAAAATTTTTTTTTTTTTAATTTTTTTATGAAAAACTTTAAAGTCGATTTTCTGGTTAACTATGATAGCTAGAGCAAAAATAACGAAATCCTGTGATCACTCAAAAAAATTGATTTTTTTGAAATTTTTTTATAAAAAACTTTAAAGTCGATTTTCTGGTTAACTATGATAGCTAGAGCAAAAATAACGAAATCCTGTGATCACTCAAAAAAATTGATTTTTTTGAAATTTTTTTATAAAAAACTTTAAAGTCGATTTTCTGGTTAACTATGATAGCTAGAGCAAAAATAACGAAATCCTGTGATCACTCAAAATTTTTTTTTTTTTTTTAATTTTTTTATAAAAAACTTTAAAGTCGATTTTCTGGTTAACTATGATAGCTAGAGCAAAAATAACGAAATCCTGTGATCACTCAAAAATTTTTTTTTTTTTTTTAATTTTTTTATGGAAAACTTTAAAGTCGATTTTCTGGTTAACTATGATAGCTAGAGCAAAAATAACGAAATCCTGTGATCACTCAAAAAAATTGATTTTTTTGAAATTATTTTATAAAAAACTTTAAAGTCGATTTTTTTTTTTTTTGAAATTTTTTTATAAAAAACTTTAAATTTTTTTATGGAAAACTTTAAAGTCGATTTTCTGGTTAACTATGATAGCTAGAGCAAAAATAACGAAATCCTGTGATCACTCAAAAAAATTGATTTTTTTGAAATTTTTTTATAAAAAACTTTAAAGTCGATTTTCTGGTTAACTATGATAGCTAGAGCAAAAATAACGAAATCCTGTGATCACTCAAAAAATTTTTTTTTTTTAATTTTTTTATAAAAAACTTTAAAGTCGATTTTCTGGTTAACTATGATAGCTAGAGCAAAAATAACGAAATCCTGTGATCACTCAAAAAAATTGATTTTTTTGAAATTTTTTTATGAAAAACTTTAAAGTCGATTTTCTGGTTAACTATGATAGCTAGAGCAAAAATAACGAAATCCTGTGATCACTCAAATTTTTTTTTTAATTTTCTTATGAAAAACTTTAAAGTCGATTTTCTGGTTAACTATGATAGCTAGAGCAAAAATAACGAAATCCTGTGATCACTCAAGAAAATTGATTTTTTTGAAATTTTTTTATAAAAAACTTTAAAGTCGATTTTCTGGTTAACTATGATAGCTAGAGCAAAAATAACGAAATCCTGTGATCACTCAAAAAAATTTTTTTTTTGAAATTTTTTTATGAAAAACTTTAAAGTCGATTTTCTGGTTAACTATGATAGCTAGAGCAAAAATAACGAAATCCTGTGATCACTCAAAAATTTTTTTTTTTTTTTAATTTTTTTATGGAAAACTTTAAAGTCGATTTTCTGGTTAACTATGATAGCTAGAGCAAAAATAACGAAATCCTGTGATCACTCAAAATTTTTTTTTTTTTATTTAATTTTTTTATGGAAAACTTTAAAGTCGATTTTCTGGTTAACTATGATAGCTAGAGCAAAAATAACGAAATCCTGTGATCACTCAAAAAAATTGATTTTTTTGAAATTTTTTTATAAAAAACTTTAAAGTCGATTTTCTGGTTAACTATGATAGCTAGAGCAAAAATAACGAAATCCTGTGATCACTCAAAAAAATTTTTTTTTTAATTTTTTTATAAAAAACTTTAAAGTCGATTTTCTGGTTAACTATGATAGCTAGAGCAAAAATAACGAAATCCTGTGATCACTCAAAAAAATTGATTTTTTTGAAATTTTTTTATAAAAAACTTTAAAGTCGATTTTCTGGTTAACTATGATAGCTAGAGCAAAAATAACGAAATCCTGTGATCACTCAAAAAAATTGATTTTTTTGAAATTATTTTATAAAAAACTTTAAAGTCGATTTTCTGGTTAACTATGATAGCTAGAGCAAAAATAACGAAATCCTGTGATCACACAAAAAAATTGATTTTTTTGAAATTTTTTTATAAAAAACTTTAAAGTCGATTTTCTGGTTAACTATGATAGCTAGAGCAAAAATAACGAAATCCTGTGATCACTCAAAAAAATTGATTTTTTTGAAATTTTTTTATAAAAAACTTTAAAGTCGATTTTCTGGTTAACTATGATAGCTAGAGCAAAAATAACGAAATCCTGTGATCACTCAAAAAAATTGATTTTTTTGAAATTTTTTTATAAAAAACTTTAAAGTCGATTTTCTGGTTAACTATGATAGCTAGAGCAAAAATAACGAAATCCTGTGATCACTCAAAAAAATTGATTTCTTTGAAATTTTTTTATAAAAAACTTTAAAGTCGATTTTCTGGTTAACTATGATAGCTAGAGCAAAAATAACGAAATCCTGTGATCACTCAAAAAAATTGATTTTTTTGAAACTTTTTTATGAAAAACTTTAAAGTCGATTTTCTGGTTAACTATGATAGCTAGAGCAAAAATAACGAAATCCTGTGATCACTCAAAAAAATTGATTTTTTTGAAATTTTTTTATAAAAAAACTTTAAAGTCGATTTTCTGGTTAACTATGATAGCTAGAGCAAAAATAACGAAATCCTGTGATCACTCAAAAAATTTTTTTTTTTAATTTTTTTATAAAAAACTTTAAAGTCGATTTTCTGGTTAACTATGATAGCTAGAGCAAAAATAACGAAATCCTGTGATCACTCAAAAAAATTGATTTTTTTGAAATTTTTTTATAAAAAACTTTAAAGTCGATTTTCTGGTTAACTATGATAGCTAGAGCAAAAATAACAAAATCCTGTGATCACTCAAAAAAATTTTTTTTTTTTAATTTTTTTATGAAAAACTTTAAAGTCGATTTTCTGGTTAACTATGATAGCTAGAGCAAAAATAACGAAATCCTGTGATCACTCAAAAAAATTTATTTTTTTGAAATTATTTTATAAAAAACTTTAAAGTCGATTTTCTGGTTAACTATGATAGCTAGAGCAAAAATAACGAAATCCTGTGATCACTCAAAAAAATTGATTTTTTTGAAATTTTTTTATAAAAAACTTTAAAGTCGATTTTCTGGTTAACTATGATAGCTAGAGCAAAAATAACGAAATCCTGTGATCACTCAAAAAAATTGATTTTTTTGAAATTTTGTAAAAAACTTTAAAGTCGATTTTCTGGTTAACTATGACAGCTAGAGCAAAAATAACGAAATCCTGTGATCACTCAAAAAAATTGATTTTTTTGAAATTTTTTTATGAAAAACTTTAAAGTCGATTTTCTGGTTAACTATGATAGCTAGAGCAAAAATAACGAAATCCTGTGATCACTCAAAAAAATTGATTTTTTTGAAATTATTTTATAAAAAACTTTAAAGTCGATTTTCTGGTTAACTATGATAGCTAGAGCAAAAATAACGAAATCCTGTGATCACTCAAAAAAATTGATTTTTTTGAAATTTTTTTATAAAAAACTTTAAAGTCGATTTTCTGGTTAACTATGACAGCTAGAGCAAAAATAACGAAATCCTGTGATCACTCAAAAAAATTGATTTTTTTGAAATTTTTTTATGAAAAACTTTAAAGTCGATTTTCTGGTTAACTATGATAGCTAGAGCAAAAATAACGAAATCCTGTGATCACTCAAAAAAATTGATTTTTTTGAAATTTTTTTGTAAAAAACTTTAAAGTCGATTTTCTGGTTAACTATGACAGCTAGAGCAAAAATAACGAAATCCTGTGATCACTCAAAAAAATTGATTTTTTTGAAATTTTTTTATGAAAAACTTTAAAGTCGATTTTCTGGTTAACTATGATAGCTAGAGCAAAAATAACGAAATCCTGTGATCACTCAAAAAAATTGATTTTTTTGAAATTTTTTTATAAAAAACTTTAAAGTCGATTTTCTGGTTAACTATGATAGCTAGAGCAAAAATAACGAAATCCTGTGATCACTCAAAAAAATTTTTTTTTTAATTTTTTTATAAAAAACTTTAAAGTCGATTTTCTGGTTAACTATGATAGCTAGAGCAAAAATAACGAAATCCTGTGATCACTCAAAAAAATTGATTTTTTTGAAATTTTTTTATAAAAAACTTTAAAGTCGATTTTCTGGTTAACTATGATAGCTAGAGCAAAAATAACGAAATCCTGTGATCACTCAAAAAAATTGATTTTTTTGAAATTATTTTATAAAAAACTTTAAAGTCGATTTTCTGGTTAACTATGATAGCTAGAGCAAAAATAACGAAATCCTGTGATCACACAAAAAAATTGATTTTTTTGAAATTTTTTTATAAAAAACTTTAAAGTCGATTTTCTGGTTAACTATGATAGCTAGAGCAAAAATAACGAAATCCTGTGATCACTCAAAAAAATTGATTTTTTTGAAATTTTTTTATAAAAAACTTTAAAGTCGATTTTCTGGTTAACTATGATAGCTAGAGCAAAAATAACGAAATCCTGTGATCACTCAAAAAAATTGATTTTTTTGAAATTTTTTTATAAAAAACTTTAAAGTCGATTTTCTGGTTAACTATGATAGCTAGAGCAAAAATAACGAAATCCTGTGATCACTCAAAAAAATTGATTTCTTTGAAATTTTTTTATAAAAAACTTTAAAGTCGATTTTCTGGTTAACTATGATAGCTAGAGCAAAAATAACGAAATCCTGTGATCACTCAAAAAAATTGATTTTTTTGAAACTTTTTTATGAAAAACTTTAAAGTCGATTTTCTGGTTAACTATGATAGCTAGAGCAAAAATAACGAAATCCTGTGATCACTCAAAAAAATTGATTTTTTTGAAATTTTTTTATAAAAAACTTTAAAGTCGATTTTCTGGTTAACTATGATAGCTAGAGCAAAAATAACGAAATCCTGTGATCACTCAAAAAAATTGATTTTTTTGAAATTTTTTTATAAAAAACTTTAAAGTCGATTTTCTGGTTAACTATGATAGCTAGAGCAAAAATAACAAAATCCTGTGATCACTCAAAAAAATTTTTTTTTTTAATTTTTTTATGAAAAACTTTAAAGTCGATTTTCTGGTTAACTATGATAGCTAGAGCAAAAATAACGAAATTCTGTGATCACTCAAAATTTTTTTTTTTTTTTAATTTTTTTATGAAAAACTTTAAAGTCGATTTTCTGGTTAACTATGATAGCTAGAGCAAAAATAACGAAATCCTGTGATCACTCAAAAAAATTGATTTTTTTGAAATTATTTTATAAAAAACTTTAAAGTCGATTTTCTGGTTAACTATGATAGCTAGAGCAAAAATAACGAAATCCTGTGATCACTCAAAAAAATTGATTTTTTTGAAATTTTTTTATAAAAAACTTTAAAGTCGATTTTCTGGTTAACTATGATAGCTAGAGCAAAAATAACGAAATCCTGTGATCACTCAAAAAAATTGATTTTTTGAAATTTTTTTATAAAAAACTTTAAAGTCGATTTTCTGGTTAACTATGATAGCTAGAGCAAAAATAACGAAATCCTGTGATCACTCAAAAAAATTTTTTTTTTTAATTTTTTTATAAAAAACTTTAAAGTCGATTTTCTGGTTAACTATGATAGCTAGAGCAAAAATAACGAAATCCTGTGATCACTCAAAAAAATTGATTTTTTTGAAATTTTTTTATAAAAAACTTTAAAGTCGATTTTCTGGTTAACTATGATAGCTAGAGCAAAAATAACGAAATCCTGTGATCACTCAAAAAAATTGATTTTTTTGAAATTTTTTTATAAAAAACTTTAAAGTCGATTTTCTGGTTAACTATGATAGCTAGAGCAAAAATAACGAAATCCTGTGATCACTCAAAAAAATTGATTTCTTTGAAATTTTTTTATGAAAAACTTTAAAGTCGATTTTCTGGTTAACTATGATAGCTAGAGCAAAAATAACGAAATCATGTGATCACTCAAAAAAATTGATTTTTTTGAAATTTTTTTATAAAAAACTTTAAAGTCGATTTTCTGGTTAACTATGATAGCTAGAGCAAAAATAACGAAATCCTGTGATCACTCAAAAAATTTTTTTTTTTTAATTTTTTTATAAAAAACTTTAAAGTCGATTTTCTGGTTAACTATGATAGCTAGAGCAAAAATAACGAAATCCTGTGATCACTCAAAAAAATTGATTTTTTTGAAATTTTTTTATGAAAAACTTTAAAGTCGATTTTCTGGTTAACTATGATAGCTAGAGCAAAAATAACGAAATCCTGTGATCACTCAAATTTTTTTTTTAATTTTCTTATGAAAAACTTTAAAGTCGATTTTCTGGTTAACTATGATAGCTAGAGCAAAAATAACGAAATCCTGTGATCACTCAAGAAAATTGATTTTTTTGAAATTTTTTTATAAAAAACTTTAAAGTCGATTTTCTGGTTAACTATGATAGCTAGAGCAAAAATAACGAAATCCTGTGATCACTCAAAAAAATTTTTTTTTTGAAATTTTTTTATGAAAAACTTTAAAGTCGATTTTCTGGTTAACTATGATAGCTAGAGCAAAAATAACGAAATCCTGTGATCACTCAAAAAAATTGATTTTTTTGAAATTTTTTTATAAAAAACTTTAAAGTCGATTTTCTGGTTAACTATGATAGCTAGAGCAAAAATAACGAAATCCTGTGATCACTCAAAAAAATTGATTTTTTTGAAATTATTTTATAAAAAACTTTAAAGTCGATTTTCTGGTTAACTATGATAGCTAGAGCAAAAATAACGAAATCCTGTGATCACACAAAAAAATTGATTTTTTTGAAATTTTTTTATAAAAAACTTTAAAGTCGATTTTCTGGTTAACTATGATAGCTAGAGCAAAAATAACGAAATCCTGTGATCACTCAAAAAAATTGATTTTTTTGAAATTTTTTTATAAAAAACTTTAAAGTCGATTTTCTGGTTAACTATGATAGCTAGAGCAAAAATAACGAAATCCTGTGATCACTCAAAAAAATTGATTTTTTTGAAATTTTTTTATAAAAAACTTTAAAGTCGATTTTCTGGTTAACTATGATAGCTAGAGCAAAAATAACGAAATCCTGTGATCACTCAAAAAAATTGATTTCTTTGAAATTTTTTTATAAAAAACTTTAAAGTCGATTTTCTGGTTAACTATGATAGCTAGAGCAAAAATAACGAAATCCTGTGATCACTCAAAAAAATTGATTTTTTTGAAACTTTTTTATGAAAAACTTTAAAGTCGATTTTCTGGTTAACTATGATAGCTAGAGCAAAAATAACGAAATCCTGTGATCACTCAAAAAAATTGATTTTTTTGAAATTTTTTTATAAAAAAACTTTAAAGTCGATTTTCTGGTTAACTATGATAGCTAGAGCAAAAATAACGAAATCCTGTGATCACTCAAAAAATTTTTTTTTTTAATTTTTTTATAAAAAACTTTAAAGTCGATTTTCTGGTTAACTATGATAGCTAGAGCAAAAATAACGAAATCCTGTGATCACTCAAAAAAATTGATTTTTTTGAAATTTTTTTATAAAAAACTTTAAAGTCGATTTTCTGGTTAACTATGATAGCTAGAGCAAAAATAACAAAATCCTGTGATCACTCAAAAAAATTTTTTTTTTTAATTTTTTTATGAAAAACTTTAAAGTCGATTTTCTGGTTAACTATGATAGCTAGAGCAAAAATAACGAAATCCTGTGATCACTCAAAAAAATTTATTTTTTTGAAATTATTTTATAAAAAACTTTAAAGTCGATTTTCTGGTTAACTATGATAGCTAGAGCAAAAATAACGAAATCCTGTGATCACTCAAAAAAATTGATTTTTTTGAAATTTTTTTATAAAAAACTTTAAAGTCGATTTTCTGGTTAACTATGATAGCTAGAGCAAAAATAACGAAATCCTGTGATCACTCAAAAAAATTGATTTTTTTGAAATTTTTTTGTAAAAAACTTTAAAGTCGATTTTCTGGTTAACTATGACAGCTAGAGCAAAAATAACGAAATCCTGTGATCACTCAAAAAAATTGATTTTTTTGAAATTTTTTTATGAAAAACTTTAAAGTCGATTTTCTGGTTAACTATGATAGCTAGAGCAAAAATAACGAAATCCTGTGATCACTCAAAAAAATTGATTTTTTTGAAATTATTTTATAAAAAACTTTAAAGTCGATTTTCTGGTTAACTATGATAGCTAGAGCAAAAATAACGAAATCCTGTGATCACTCAAAAAAATTGATTTTTTTGAAATTTTTTTATAAAAAACTTTAAAGTCGATTTTCTGGTTAACTATGACAGCTAGAGCAAAAATAACGAAATCCTGTGATCACTCAAAAAAATTGATTTTTTTGAAATTTTTTTATGAAAAACTTTAAAGTCGATTTTCTGGTTAACTATGATAGCTAGAGCAAAAATAACGAAATCCTGTGATCACTCAAAAAAATTGATTTTTTTGAAATTTTTTTGTAAAAAACTTTAAAGTCGATTTTCTGGTTAACTATGACAGCTAGAGCAAAAATAACGAAATCCTGTGATCACTCAAAAAAATTGATTTTTTTGAAATTTTTTTATGAAAAACTTTAAAGTCGATTTTCTGGTTAACTATGATAGCTAGAGCAAAAATAACGAAATCCTGTGATCACTCAAAAAAATTGATTTTTTTGAAATTTTTTTATAAAAAACTTTAAAGTCGATTTTCTGGTTAACTATGATAGCTAGAGCAAAAATAACGAAATCCTGTGATCACTCAAAAAAATTTTTTTTTTAATTTTTTTATAAAAAACTTTAAAGTCGATTTTCTGGTTAACTATGATAGCTAGAGCAAAAATAACGAAATCCTGTGATCACTCAAAAAAATTGATTTTTTTGAAATTTTTTTATAAAAAACTTTAAAGTCGATTTTCTGGTTAACTATGATAGCTAGAGCAAAAATAACGAAATCCTGTGATCACTCAAAAAAATTGATTTTTTTGAAATTATTTTATAAAAAACTTTAAAGTCGATTTTCTGGTTAACTATGATAGCTAGAGCAAAAATAACGAAATCCTGTGATCACACAAAAAAATTGATTTTTTTGAAATTTTTTTATAAAAAACTTTAAAGTCGATTTTCTGGTTAACTATGATAGCTAGAGCAAAAATAACGAAATCCTGTGATCACTCAAAAAAATTGATTTTTTTGAAATTTTTTTATAAAAAACTTTAAAGTCGATTTTCTGGTTAACTATGATAGCTAGAGCAAAAATAACGAAATCCTGTGATCACTCAAAAAAATTGATTTTTTTGAAATTTTTTTATAAAAAACTTTAAAGTCGATTTTCTGGTTAACTATGATAGCTAGAGCAAAAATAACGAAATCCTGTGATCACTCAAAAAAATTGATTTCTTTGAAATTTTTTTATAAAAAACTTTAAAGTCGATTTTCTGGTTAACTATGATAGCTAGAGCAAAAATAACGAAATCCTGTGATCACTCAAAAAAATTGATTTTTTTGAAATTTTTTTATAAAAAACTTTAAAGTCGATTTTCTGGTTAACTATGATAGCTAGAGCAAAAATAACGAAATCCTGTGATCACTCAAAAAAATTGATTTTTTTGAAATTTTTTTATAAAAAACTTTAAAGTCGATTTTCTGGTTAACTATGATAGCTAGAGCAAAAATAACAAAATCCTGTGATCACTCAAAAAAATTTTTTTTTTTAATTTTTTTATGAAAAACTTTAAAGTCGATTTTCTGGTTAACTATGATAGCTAGAGCAAAAATAACGAAATTCTGTGATCACTCAAAATTTTTTTTTTTTTTTAATTTTTTTATGAAAAACTTTAAAGTCGATTTTCTGGTTAACTATGATAGCTAGAGCAAAAATAACGAAATCCTGTGATCACTCAAAAAAATTGATTTTTTTGAAATTTTTTTATAAAAAACTTTAAAGTCGATTTTCTGGTTAACTATGATAGCTAGAGCAAAAATAACGAAATCCTGTGATCACTCAAAAAAATTGATTTTTTTGAAATTTTTTTATAAAAAACTTTAAAGTCGATTTTCTGGTTAACTATGATAGCTAGAGCAAAAATAACGAAATCCTGTGATCACTCAAAAAAATTGATTTTTTTGAAATTTTTTTATAAAAAACTTTAAAGTCGATTTTCTGGTTAACTATGATAGCTAGAGCAAAAATAACGAAATTCTGTGATCACTCAAAATTTTTTTTTTTTTTTTAATTTTTTTATAAAAAACTTTAAAGTCGATTTTCTGGTTAACTATGATAGCTAGAGCAAAAATAACGAAATCCTGTGATCACTCAAAAATTTTTTTTTTTTAATTTTTTTATGAAAAACTTTAAAGTCGATTTTCTGGTTAACTATGATAGCTAGAGCAAAAATAACGAAATCCTGTGATCACTCAAAAAAATTGATTTTTTTGAAATTTTTTTATAAAAAACTTTAAAGTCGATTTTCTGGTTAACTATGATAGCTAGAGCAAAAATAACGAAATCCTGTGATCACTCAAAAAAATTGATTTTTTTGAAATTTTTTTATAAAAAACTTTAAAGTCGATTTTCTGGTTAACTATGATAGCTAGAGCAAAAATAACGAAATCCTGTGATCACTCAAAAAAATTTTTTTTTTAATTTTTTTATAAAAAACTTTAAAGTCGATTTTCTGGTTAACTATGATAGCTAGAGCAAAAATAACGAAATCCTGTGATCACTCAAAAATTTTTTTTTTTTTTTTAATTTTTTTATGGAAAACTTTAAAGTCGATTTTCTGGTTAACTATGATAGCTAGAGCAAAAATAACGAAATCCTGTGATCACTCAAAAAAATTGATTTTTTTGAAATTATTTTATAAAAAACTTTAAAGTCGATTTTTTTTTTTTTGAAATTTTTTTATAAAAAACTTTAAATTTTTTTATGGAAAACTTTAAAGTCGATTTTCTGGTTAACTATGATAGCTAGAGCAAAAATAACGAAATCCTGTGATCACTCAAAAAAATTGATTTTTTTGAAATTTTTTTATAAAAAACTTTAAAGTCGATTTTCTGGTTAACTATGATAGCTAGAGCAAAAATAACGAAATCCTGTGACCACTCAAAAAAATTGATTTTTTTGAAATTTTTTTATAAAAAACTTTAAAGTCGATTTTCTGGTTAACTATGATAGCTAGAGCAAAAATAACGAAATCCTGTGATCACTCAAAAAAATTGATTTTTTTGAAATTAGTTTATAAAAAACTTTAAAGTCGATTTTCTGGTTAACTATGATAGCTAGAGCAAAAATAACGAAATCCTGTGATCACTCAAAAAAATTAATTTTTTTTATAAAAAACTTTAAAGTCGATTTTCTGGTTAACTATGATAGCTAGAGCAAAAATAACGAAATCCTGTGATCACTCAAAAAAATTGATTTTTTTGAAATTAGTTTATAAAAAACTTTAAAGTCGATTTTCTGGTTAACTATGATAGCTAGAGCAAAAATAACGAAATCCTGTGATCACTCAAAAAAATTAATTTTTTTGAAATTTTTTTATAAAAAACTTTAAAGTCGATTTTCTGGTTAACTATGATAGCTAGAGCAAAAATAACGAAATCCTGTGATCACTCAAAAAAATTGATTTTTTTGAAATTATTTTATAAAAAACTTTAAAGTCGATTTTCTGGTTAACTATGATAGCTAGAGCAAAAATAACGAAATCCTGTGATCACTCAAAAAAATTGATTTTTTTGAAATTAGTTTATAAAAAACTTTAAAGTCGATTTTCTGGTTAACTATGATAGCTAGAGCAAAAATAACGAAATCCTGTGATCACTCAAAAAAATTTTTTTTTTTTTTTAATTTTTTTATGGAAAACTTTAAACTCGATTTTCTGGTTAACTATGATAGCTAGAGCAAAAATAACGAAATCCTGTGATCACTCAAAAAAATTGATTTTTTTGAAATTAGTTTATAAAAAACTTCAAAGTCGATTTTCTGGTTAACTATGATAGCTAGAGCAAAAATAACGAAATCCTGTGATCACTCAAAAAAATTGATTTTTTTTTAAATTATTTTATAAAAAACTTTAAAGTCGATTTTTTTTTTTTTGAAATTTTTTTATAAAAAACTTTAAAGTCGATTTTCTGGTTAACTATGATAGCTAGAGCAAAAATAACGAAATCCTGTGATCACTCAAAAATTTTTTTTTTTTTTTTTATTTTTTTATGGAAAACTTTAAAGTCGATTTTCTGGTTAACTATGATAGCTAGAGCAAAAATAACGAAATCCTGTGATCACTCAAAAATATTGATTTTTTTGAAATTTTTTTATAAAAAACTTTAAAGTCGATTTTCTGGTTAACTATGATAGCTAGAGCAAAAATAACGAAATCCTGTGATCACTCAAAAAAATTGATTTTTTTGAAATTTTTTTATAAAAAACTTTAAAGTCGATTTTCTGGTTAACTATGATAGCTAGAGCAAAAATAACGAAATCCTGTGATCACTCAAAAAAATTGATTTTTTTGAAATTTTTTTATAAAAAACTTTAAAGTCGATTTTCTGGTTAACTATGATAGCTAGAGCAAAAATAACGAAATCCTGTGATCACTCAAAAAAATTAATTTTTTTGAAATTTTTTTATAAAAACTTTAAAGTCGATTTTCTGGTTAACTATGATAGCTAGAGCAAAAATAACGAAATCCTGTGATCACTCAAAAAAATTGATTGTTTTGAAATTATTTTATAAAAATTTTTAAAGTCAATTTTCTGGTTAACTATGATAGCTAGAGCAAAAATAACGAAATCCTGTGATCACTCAAAATTTTTTTTTTTTTTTAATTTTTTATGGAAAACTTTAAAGTCGATTTTCTGGTTAACTATGATAGCTAGAGCAAAAATAACGAAATCCTGTGATCACTCAAAAAAATTGATTTTTTTGAAATTTTTTTATAAAAAACTTTAAAGTCGATTTTCTGGTTAACTATGATAGCTAGAGCAAAAATAACGAAATCCTGTGATCACTCAAAAAAATTGATTTTTTTGAAATTTTTTTATAAAAAACTTTAAAGTCGATTTTCTGGTTAACTATGATAGCTAGAGCAAAAATAACGAAATCCTGTGATCACTCAAAAAAATTGAAAAAAGTCGATTTTCTGGTTAACTATGATAGCTAGAGCAAAAATAACGAAATCCTGTGATCACTCAAAAAAATTGATTTTTTTGAAATTTTTTTATAAAAAACTTTAAAGTCGATTTTCTGGTTAACTATGATAGCTAGAGCAAAAATAACGAAATCCTGTGATCACTCAAAAAAATTGATTTTTTTGAAATTTTTTTATAAAAAACTTTAAAGTCGATTTTCTGGTTAACTATGATAGCTAGAGCAAAAATAACGAAATCCTGTGATCACTCAAAAAAATTGAAAAAAGTCGATTTTCTGGTTAACTATGATAGCTAGAGCAAAAATAACGAAATCCTGTGATCACTCAAAAAAATTGATTTTTTTGAAATTTTTTTATAAAAAACTTTAAAGTCGATTTTCTGGTTAACTATGATAGCTAGAGCAAAAATAACGAAATCCTGTGATCACTCAAAAAAATTGATTTTTTTGAAATTAGTTTATAAAAAACTTTAAAGTCGATTTTCTGGTTAACTATGATAGCTAGAGCAAAAATAACGAAATCCTGTGATCACTCAAAAAAATTAATTTTTTTGAAATTTTTTTATAAAAAACTTTAAAGTCGATTTTCTGGTTAACTATGATAGCTAGAGCAAAAATAACGAAATCCTGTGATCACTCAAAATTTTTTTTTTTTTTATTTAATTTTTTTATGGAAAACTTTAAAGTCGATTTTCTGGTTAACTATGATAGCTAGAGCAAAAATAACGAAATCCTGTGATCACTCAAAAATTTTTTTTTTTTTTTTAATTTTTTTATGGAAAACTTTAAAGTCGATTTTCTGGTTAACTATGATAGCTAGAGCAAAAATAACGAAATCCTGTGATCACTCAAAAAAATTGATTTTTTTGAAATTTTTTTATAAAAAACTTTAAAGTCGATTTTCTGGTTAACTATGATAGCTAGAGCAAAAATAACGAAATCCTGTGATCACTCAAAAAAATTGATTTTTTTGAAATTTTTTTATAAAAAACTTTAAAGTCGATTTTCTGGTTAACTATGATAGCTAGAGCAAAAATAACGAAATCCTGTGATCACTCAAAAAAATTAATTTTTTTGAAATTTTTTTATAAAAAACTTTAAAGTCGATTTTCTGGTTAACTATGATAGCTAGAGCAAAAATAACGAAATCCTGTGATCACTCAAAAAAATTGATTGTTTTGAAATTATTTTATAAAAAACTTTAAAGTCGATTTTCTGGTTAACTATGATAGCTAGAGCAAAAATAACGAAATCCTGTGATCACTCAAAATTTTTTTTTTTAATTTTTTTATGGAAAACTTTAAAGTCGATTTTCTGGTTAACTATGATAGCTAGAGCAAAAATAACGAAATCCTGTGATCACTCAAAAAAATTGATTTTTTGAAATTTTTTTATAAAAAACTTTAAAGTCGATTTTCTGGTTAACTATGATAGCTAGAGCAAAAATAACGAAATCCTGTGATCACTCAAAAAAATTGATTTTTTTGAAATTTTTTTATAAAAAACTTTAAAGTCGATTTTCTGGTTAACTATGATAGCTAGAGCAAAAATAACGAAATCCTGTGATCACTCAAAAAAATTAATTTTTTTGAAATTTTTTTATAAAAAACTTTAAAGTCGATTTTCTGGTTAACTATGATAGCTAGAGCAAAAATAACGAAATCCTGTGATCACTCAAAAAAATTGATTGTTTTGAAATTATTTTATAAAAAACTTTAAAGTCGATTTTCTGGTTAACTATGATAGCTAGAGCAAAAATAACGAAATCCTGTGATCACTCAAAAAAATTGATTTTTTTGAAATTTTTTTATAAAAAACTTTAAAGTCGATTTTCTGGTTAACTATGATAGCTAGAGCAAAAATAACGAAATCCTGTGATCACTCAAAAAAATTGATTTTTTTGAAATTTTTTTATAAAAAACTTTAAAGTCGATTTTCTGGTTAACTATGATAGCTAGAGCAAAAATAACGAAATCCTGTGATCACTCAAAAAAATTGATTTTTTTGAAATTTTTTTATAAAAAACTTTAAAGTCGATTTTCTGGTTAACTATGATAGCTAGAGCAAAAATAACGAAATCCTGTGATCACTCAAAAAAATTAATTTTTTTGAAATTTTTTTATAAAAAACTTTAAAGTCGATTTTCTGGTTAACTATGATAGCTAGAGCAAAAATAACGAAATCCTGTGATCACTCAAAAAAATTGATTGTTTTGAAATTATTTTATAAAAAACTTTAAAGTCGATTTTCTGGTTAACTATGATAGCTAGAGCAAAAATAACGAAATCCTGTGATCACTCAAAAAAATTGAAAAAAGTCGGTTTTCTGGTTAACTATGATAGCTAGAGCAAAAATAACGAAATCCTGTGATCACTCAAAAAAATTGATTTTTTTGAAATTTTTTTATAAAAAACTTTAAAGTCGATTTTCTGGTTAACTATGATAGCTAGAGCAAAAATAACGAAATCCTGTGATCACTCAAAAAAATTAATTTTTTTGAAATTTTTTTATAAAAAACTTTAAAGTCGATTTTCTGGTTAACTATGATAGCTAGAGCAAAAATAACGAAATCCTGTGATCACTCAAAATTTTTTTTTTTTTTTTATTTAATTTTTTTATGGAAAACTTTAAAGTCGATTTTCTGGTTAACTATGATAGCTAGAGCAAAAATAACGAAATCCTGTGATCACTCAAAAAAATTGATTTTTTTGAAATTTTTTTATAAAAAACTTTAAAGTCGATTTTCTGGTTAACTATGATAGCTAGAGCAAAAATAACGAAATCCTGTGATCACTCAAAAATTTTTTTTTTTTTTAATTTTTTTATGGAAAACTTTAAAGTCGATTTTCTGGTTAACTATGATAGCTAGAGCAAAAATAACGAAATCCTGTGATCACTCAAAAATTTTTTTTTTTTTTTAATTTTTTTATGGAAAACTTTAAAGTCGATTTTCTGGTTAACTATGATAGCTAGAGCAAAAATAACGAAATCCTGTGATCACTCAAAAAAATTGATTTTTTTGAAATTTTTTTATAAAAAACTTTAAAGTCGATTTTCTGGTTAACTATGATAGCTAGAGCAAAAATAACGAAATCCTGTGATCACTCAAAAATTTTTTTTTTTTTTTTAATTTTTTTATGGAAAACTTTAAAGTCGATTTTCTGGTTAACTATGATAGCTAGAGCAAAAATAACGAAATCCTGTGATCACTCAAAAATTTTTTTTTTTTTTTAATTTTTTTATGGAAAACTTTAAAGTCGATTTTCTGGTTAACTATGATAGCTAGAGCAAAAATAACGAAATCCTGTGATCACTCAAAAAAATTGATTTTTTTGAAATTATTTTATAAAAAACTTTAAAGTCGATTTTCTGGTTAACTATGATAGCTAGAGCAAAAATAACGAAATCCTGTGATCACTCAAAAAAATTGATTTTTTTGAAATTTTTTTATAAAAAACTTTAAAGTCGATTTTCTGGTTAACTATGATAGCTAGAGCAAAAATAACGAAATCCTGTGATCACTCAAAAATTTTTTTTTTTTTTTAATTTTTTTATGGAAAACTTTAAAGTCGATTTTCTGGTTAACTATGATAGCTAGAGCAAAAATAACGAAATCCTGTGATCACTCAAAAAAATTGATTTTTTTGAAATTTTTTTATAAAAAACTTTAAAGTCGATTTTCTGGTTAACTATGATAGCTAGAGCAAAAATAACGAAATCCTGTGATCACTCAAAAAAATTGATTTTTTTGAAATTTTTTTATAAAAAACTTTAAAGTCGATTTTCTGGTAAACTATTATAGCTAGAGCAAAAATAACGAAATCCTGTGATCACTCAAAAAAATTGATTTTTTTAATTTTTTTATGAAAAACTTTAAAGTCGATTTTCTGGTTAACTATGATAGCTAGAGCAAAAATAACGAAATCCTGTGATCACTCAAAAAAATTGATTTTTTTGAAATTTTTTTATAAAAAACTTTAAAGTCGATTTTCTGGTTAACTATGATAGCTAGAGCAAAAATAACGAAATCCTGTGATCACTCAAAAAAATTGATTTTTTTGAAATTTTTTTATAAAAAACTTTAAAGTCGATTTTCTGGTTAACTATGATAGCTAGAGCAAAAATAACGAAATCCTGTGATCACTCAAAAAAATTGATTTTTTTGAAATTAGTTTATAAAAAACTTTAAAGTCGATTTTCTGGTTAACTATGATAGCTAGAGCAAAAATAACGAAATCCTGTGATCACTCAAAATTTTTTTTTTTTATTTAATTTTTTTATGGAAAACTTTAAAGTCGATTTTCTGGTTAACTATGATAGCTAGAGCAAAAATAACGAAATCCTGTGATCACTCAAAAAAATTGATTTTTTTGAAATTTTTTTATAAAAAACTTTAAAGTCGATTTTCTGGTTAACTATGATAGCTAGAGCAAAAATAACGAAATCCTGTGATCACTCAAAATTTTTTTTTTTTATTTAATTTTTTTATGGAAAACTTTAAAGTCGATTTTCTGGTTAACTATGATAGCTAGAGCAAAAATAACGAAATCCTGTGATCACTCAAAAAAATTGATTTTTTTGAAATTTTTTTATAAAAAACTTTAAAGTCGATTTTCTGGTTAACTATGATAGCTAGAGCAAAAATAACGAAATCCTGTGATCACTCAAAAATTTTTTTTTTTTTTTTAATTTTTTTATGGAAAACTTTAAAGTCGATTTTCTGGTTAACTATGATAGCTAGAGCAAAAATAACGAAATCCTGTGATCACTCAAAAATTTTTTTTTTTTTTTAATTTTTTTATGGAAAACTTTAAAGTCGATTTTCTGGTTAACTATGATAGCTAGAGCAAAAATAACGAAATCCTGTGATCACTCAAAATTTTTTTTTTTTTATTTAATTTTTTTATGGAAAACTTTAAAGTCGATTTTCTGGTTAACTATGATAGCTAGAGCAAAAATAACGAAATCCTGTGATCACTCAAAAAAATTGATTTTTTTGAAATTTTTTTATAAAAAACTTTAAAGTCGATTTTCTGGTTAACTATGATAGCTAGAGCAAAAATAACGAAATCCTGTGATCACTCAAATTTTTTTTTTTTTATTTAATTTTTTTATGGAAAACTTTAAAGTCGATTTTCTGGTTAACTATGATAGCTAGAGCAAAAATAACGAAATCCTGTGATCACTCAAAAAAATTGATTTTTTTGAAATTAGTTTATAAAAAACTTTAAAGTCGATTTTCTGGTTAACTATGATAGCTAGAGCAAAAATAACGAAATCCTGTGATCACTCAAAAAAATTAATTTTTTTGAAATTTTTTTATAAAAAACTTTAAAGTCGATTTTCTGGTTAACTATGATAGCTAGAGCAAAAATAACGAAATCCTGTGATCACTCAAAAAAATTGATTTTTTTGAAATTTTTTTATAAAAAACTTTAAAGTCGATTTTCTGGTTAACTATGATAGCTAGAGCAAAAATAACGAAATCCTGTGATCACTCAAAAAAATTGATTTTTTTGAAATTAGTTTATAAAAAACTTTAAAGTCGATTTTCTGGTTAACTATGATAGCTAGAGCAAAAATAACGAAATCCTGTGATCACTCAAAATTTTTTTTTTTTATTTAATTTTTTATGGAAAACTTTAAAGTCGATTTTCTGGTTAACTATGATAGCTAGAGCAAAAATAACGAAATCCTGTGATCACTCAAAAAAATTGATTTTTTTGAAATTTTTTTATAAAAAACTTTAAAGTCGATTTTCTGGTTAACTATGATAGCTAGAGCAAAAATAACGAAATCCTGTGATCACTCAAAAAAATTCATTTTTTTTGAAATTATTTTATAACAAACTTTAAAGTCGATTTTCTGGTTAACTATGATAGCTAGAGCAAAAATAACGAAATCCTGTGATCACTAAAAAAAATTAATTTTTTTGAAATTTTTTTATAAAAAACTTTAAAGTCGATTTTCTGGTTAACTATGATAGCTAGAGCAAAAATAACGAAATCCTGTAATCACTCAAAAAAATTGATGTTTTTGAAATTATTTTATAAAAAACTTTAAAGTCGATTTTCTGGTTAACTATGATAGCTAGAGCAAAAATAACGAAATCCTGTGATCACTCAAAAAAATTTTTTTTTTAATTTTTTTTTGAAAAACTTTAAAGTCGATTTTCTGGTTAACTATGATAGCTACAGCAAAAATAACGAAATCCTGTGATCACTCAAAAAAATTGTTTTTTTTTGAAATTTTTTTATAAAAAACTTTAAAGTCGATTTTCTGGTTAACTATCATAGCTAGAGCAAAAATAACGAAATCCTGTGATAACTCAAAAAAATTGATTTTTTTGAAATTATTTTATAAAAAAATTTAAAGTCGATTTTCTGGTTAACTATGATGGCTAGAGCAAAAATAACGAAATCCTGTGATCACTCAAAAAAATTGATTTTTTTGAAATTATTTTATAAAAAACTTTAAAGTCGATTTTTTGGTTAACTATGATAGCTAGAGCAAAAATAACGAAATCCTGTGATCACTCAAAAAAATTGATTTTTTTGAAATTATTTTATAAAAAACTTTAAAGTCGATTTTTTGGTTAACTATGATAGCTAGAGTAAAAATAACGAAATCCTGTGATCACTCAAAAAAACTGATTTTTTTTAAATTATTTTATAAAAAACTTTAAAGTCGATTTTTTGGTTAACTATGATAGCTAGAGTAAAAATAACGAAATCCTGTGATCACTCAAAAAAATTGATATTTTTTGAAATTTTTTTATAAAAAACTTTAAAGTCGATTTTCTGGTTAACTATGATAGCTAGAGCAAAAATAACGAAATCCTGTGATCACTCAAAAAAATTGATTTTTTTAATTTTTTTATGAAAAACTTTAAAGTCGATTTTCTGGTTAACTATGATAGCTAGAGCAAAAATAACGAAATCCTGTGATCACTCAAAAAAATTGATTTTTTTGAAATTTTTTTATAAAAAACTTTAAAGTCGATTTTCTGGTTAACTATGATAGCTAGAGCAAAAATAACGAAATCCTGTGATCACTCAAAAAAATTGATTTTTTTGAAATTTTTTTATAAGAAACTTTAAAGTCGATTTTCTGGTTAACTATGATAGCTAGAGCAAAAATAACGAAATCCTGTGATCACTCAAAAAAATTGATTTTTTTGAAATTTTTTTATAAAAAACTTTAAAGTCGATTTTCTGGTTAACTATGATAGCTAGAGCAAAAATAACGAAATCCTGTGATCACTCAAAAAAACTGATTTTTTTGAAATTATTTTATAAAAAACTTTAAAGTCGATTTTCTGGTTAACTATGATAGCTAGAGCTAAAATAACGAAATCCTGTGATCACTCAAAAAAATTGATTTTTTTGAAATTTTTTTATAAAAAACTTTAAAGTCGATTTTCTGGTTAACTATGATAGCTAGAGCAAAAATAACGAAATCCTGTGATCACTCAAAAAAACTGATTTTTTTGAAATTATTTTATAAAAAACTTTAAAGTCGATTTTCTGGTTAACTATGATAGCTAGAGCTAAAATAACGAAATCCTGTGATCACTCAAAAAAATTGATTTTTTTGAAATTTTTTTATAAAAAACTTTAAAGTCGATTTTCTGGTTAACTATGATAGCTAGAGCAAAAATAACGAAATCCTGTGATCACTCAAAAAAACTGATTTTTTTTAAATTATTTTATAAAAAACTTTAAAGTCGATTTTCTGGTTAACTATGATAGCTAGAGCTAAAATAACGAAATCCTGTGATCACTCAAAAAAATTGATTTTTTTGAAATTAGTTTATAAAAAACTTTAAAGTCGATTTTCTGGTTAACTATGATAGCTAGAGCAAAAATAACGAAATCCTGTGATCACTCAAAAAAACTGATTTTTTTGAAATTATTTTATAAAAAACTTTAAAGTCGATTTTCTGGTTAACTATGATAGCTAGAGCTAAAATAACGAAATCCTGTGATCACTCAAAAAAATTGATTTTTTTGAAATTTTTTTATAAAAAACTTTAAAGTCGATTTTCTGGTTAACTATGATAGCTAGAGCAAAAATAACGAAATCCTGTGATCACTCAAAAAAACTGATTTTTTTGAAATTATTTTATAAAAAACTTTAAAGTCGATTTTCTGGTTAACTATGATAGCTAGAGCTAAAATAACGAAATCCTGTGATCACTCAAAAAAATTGATTTTTTTGAAATTTTTTTATAAAAAACTTTAAAGTCGATTTTCTGGTTAACTATGATAGCTAGAGCCAAAATAACGAAATCCTGTGATCACTCAAAAAAACTGATTTTTTTGAAATTATTTTATAAAAAACTTTAAAGTCGATTTTCTGGTTAACTATGATAGCTAGAGCTAAAATAACGAAATCCTGTGATCACTCAAAAAAATTGATTTTTTTGAAATTAGTTTATAAAAAACTTTAAAGTCGATTTTCTGGTTAACTATGATAGCTAGAGCAAAAATAACGAAATCCTGTGATCACTCAAAAAAACTGATTTTTTTTAAATTATTTTATAAAAAACTTTAAAGTCGATTTTCTAGTTAACTATGATAGCTAGAGCAAAAATAACGAAATCCTGTGATCACTCAAAAAAATTGATTTTTTTGAAATTTTTTTATATAAAACTTTAAAGTCGATTTTCTGGTTAACTATGATAGCTAGAGCAAAAATAACGAAATCCTGTGATCACTCAAAAATTTTTTTTTTTTTTAATTTTTTTATGGAAAACTTTAAAGTCGATTTTCTGGTTAACTATGATAGCTAGAGCAAAAATAACGAAATCCTGTGATCACTCAAAAAAATTGATTTTTTTGAAATTTTTTTATAAAAAACTTTAAAGTCGATTTTCTGGTTAACTATGATAGCTAGAGCAAAAATAACGAAATCCTGTGATCACTCAAAAAAATTGATTTTTTTGAATTTTTTTTATAAAAAACTTTAAAGTGGATTTTCTGGTTAACTATGATAGCTAGAGCAAAAATAACGAAATCCTGTGATCACTCAAAAAAATTGATTTTTTTGAAATTTTTTTATAAAAAACTTTAAAGTCGATTTTCTGGTTAACTATGATAGCTAGAGCAAAAATAACGAAATCCTGTGATCACTCAAAAAAATTGATTTTTTTGAAATTTTTTTATAAAAAACTTTAAAGTCGATTTTCTGGTTAACTATGATAGCTAGAGCAAAAATAACGAAATCCTGTGATCACTCAAAAAAATTGATTTTTTTGAAATTTTTTTATAAAAAACTTTAAAGTGGATTTTCTGGTTAACTATGATAGCTAGAGCAAAAATAACGAAATCCTGTGATCACTCAAAAAAATTGATTTTTTTGAAATTTTTTTATAAAAAACTTTAAAGTCGATTTTCTGGTTAACTATGATAGCTAGAGCAAAAATAACGAAATCCTGTGATCACTCAAAAAAATTGATTTTTTTGAAATTTTTTTATAAAAAACTTTAAAGTCGATTTTCTGGTAAACTATTATAGCTAGAGCAAAAATAACGAAATCCTGTGATCACTCAAAAAAATTGATTTTTTTAATTTTTTTATGAAAAACTTTAAAGTCGATTTTCTGGTTAACTATGATAGCTAGAGCAAAAATAACGAAATCCTGTGATCACTCAAAAAAATTGATTTTTTTGAAATTTCTTTATAAAAAACTTTAAAGTCGATTTTCTGGTTAACTATGATAGCTAGAGCAAAAATAACGAAATCCTGTGATCACTCAAAAAAAATAATTTTTTTGAAATTATTTTATAAAAAACTTTAAAGTCGATTTTCTGGTTAACTATGATAGCTAGAGCAAAAATAACGAAATCCTGTGATCACTCAAAAAAATTGATTTTTTTGAAATTTTTTTATAAAAAACTTTAAAGTCGATTTTCTGGTTAACTATGATAGCTAGAGCAAAAATAACGAAATCCTGTGATCACTCAAAATTTTTTTTTTTTTATTTAATTTTTTTATGGAAAACTTTAAAGTCGATTTTCTGATAGCTAGAGCAAAAATAACGAAATCCTGTGATCACTCAAAATTTTTTTTTTTTATTTAATTTTTTTATGGAAAACTTTAAAGTCGATTTTCTGGTTAACTATGATAGCTAGAGCAAAAATAACGAAATCCTGTGATCACTCAAAAAAATTGATTTTTTTGAAATTATTTTATAAAAAACTTTAAAGTCGATTTTCTGGTTAACTATGATAGCTAGAGCAAAAATAACGAAATCCTGTGATCACTCAAAAAAATTGATTTTTTTGAAATTTTTTTATAAAAAACTTTAAAGTCGATTTTCTGGTTAACTATGATAGCTAGAGCAAAAATAACGAAATCCTGTGATCACTCAAAAATTTTTTTTTTTTTTTAATTTTTTTATGGAAAACTTTAAAGTCGATTTTCTGGTTAACTATGATAGCTAGAGCAAAAATAACGAAATCCTGTGATCACTCAAAAATTTTTTTTTTTTTTTAATTTTTTTATGGAAAACTTTAAAGTCGATTTTCTGGTTAACTATGATAGCTAGAGCAAAAATAACGAAATCCTGTGATCACTCAAAAAAATTGATTTTTTTGAAATTTTTTTATAAAAAACTTTAAAGTCGATTTTCTGGTTAACTATGATAGCTAGAGCAAAAATAACGAAATCCTGTGATCACTCAAAAAAATTGATTTTTTTGAAATTATTTTATAAAAAACTTTAAAGTCGATTTTCTGGTTAACTATGATAGCTAGAGCAAAAATAACGAAATCCTGTGATCACTCAAAAAAATTGATTTTTTTGAAATTTTTTTATAAAAAACTTTAAAGTCGATTTTCTGGTTAACTATGATAGCTAGAGCAAAAATAACGAAATCCTGTGATCACTCAAAAAAATTGATTTTTTTGAAATTAGTTTATAAAAAACTTTAAAGTCGATTTTCTGGTTAACTATGATAGCTAGAGCAAAAATAACGAAATCCTGTGACCACTCAAAATTTTTTTTTTTTATTTAATTTTTTTATGGAAAACTTTAAAGTCGATTTTCTGGTTAACTATGATAGCTAGAGCAAAAATAACGAAATCCTGTGATCACTCAAAAAAATTGATTTTTTTGAAATTTTTTTATAAAAAACTTTAAAGTCGATTTTCTGGTTAACTATGATAGCTAGAGCAAAAATAACGAAATCCTGTGATCACTCAAAATTTTTTTTTTTTATTTAATTTTTTTATGGAAAACTTTAAAGTCGATTTTCTGGTTAACTATGATAGCTAGAGCAAAAATAACGAAATCCTGTGATCACTCAAAAAAATTGATTTTTTTGAAATTTTTTTATAAAAAACTTTAAAGTCGATTTTCTGGTTAACTATGATAGCTAGAGCAAAAATAACGAAATCCTGTGATCACTCAAAAATTTTTTTTTTTTTTTAATTTTTTTATGGAAAACTTTAAAGTCGATTTTCTGGTTAACTATGATAGCTAGAGCAAAAATAACGAAATCCTGTGATCACTCAAAAATTTTTTTTTTTTTTTAATTTTTTTATGGAAAACTTTAAAGTCGATTTTCTGGTTAACTATGATAGCTAGAGCAAAAATAACGAAATCCTGTGATCACTCAAAATTTTTTTTTTTTATTTAATTTTTTTATGGAAAACTTTAAAGTCGATTTTCTGGTTAACTATGATAGCTAGAGCAAAAATAACGAAATCCTGTGATCACTCAAAAAAATTGATTTTTTTGAAATTTTTTTATAAAAAACTTTAAAGTCGATTTTCTGGTTAACTATGATAGCTAGAGCAAAAATAACGAAATCCTGTGATCACTCAAATTTTTTTTTTTTTATTTAATTTTTTTATGGAAAACTTTAAAGTCGATTTTCTGGTTAACTATGATAGCTAGAGCAAAAATAACGAAATCCTGTGATCACTCAAAAAAATTGATTTTTTTGAAATTAGTTTATAAAAAACTTTAAAGTCGATTTTCTGGTTAACTATGATAGCTAGAGCAAAAATAACGAAATCCTGTGATCACTCAAAAAAATTAATTTTTTTGAAATTTTTTTATAAAAAACTTTAAAGTCGATTTTCTGGTTAACTATGATAGCTAGAGCAAAAATAACGAAATCCTGTGATCACTCAAAAAAATTGATTTTTTTGAAATTTTTTTATAAAAAACTTTAAAGTCGATTTTCTGGTTAACTATGATAGCTAGAGCAAAAATAACGAAATCCTGTGATCACTCAAAAAAATTGATTTTTTTGAAATTAGTTTATAAAAAACTTTAAAGTCGATTTTCTGGTTAACTATGATAGCTAGAGCAAAAATAACGAAATCCTGTGATCACTCAAAATTTTTTTTTTTTATTTAATTTTTTATGGAAAACTTTAAAGTCGATTTTCTGGTTAACTATGATAGCTAGAGCAAAAATAACGAAATCCTGTGATCACTCAAAAAAATTGATTTTTTTGAAATTTTTTTATAAAAAACTTTAAAGTCGATTTTCTGGTTAACTATGATAGCTAGAGCAAAAATAACGAAATCCTGTGATCACTCAAAAAAATTCATTTTTTTTGAAATTATTTTATAACAAACTTTAAAGTCGATTTTCTGGTTAACTATGATAGCTAGAGCAAAAATAACGAAATCCTGTGATCACTAAAAAAAATTAATTTTTTTGAAATTTTTTTATAAAAAACTTTAAAGTCGATTTTCTGGTTAACTATGATAGCTAGAGCAAAAATAACGAAATCCTGTAATCACTCAAAAAAATTGATGTTTTTGAAATTATTTTATAAAAAACTTTAAAGTCGATTTTCTGGTTAACTATGATAGCTAGAGCAAAAATAACGAAATCCTGTGATCACTCAAAAAAATTTTTTTTTTAATTTTTTTTTGAAAAACTTTAAAGTCGATTTTCTGGTTAACTATGATAGCTACAGCAAAAATAACGAAATCCTGTGATCACTCAAAAAAATTGTTTTTTTTTGAAATTTTTTTATAAAAAACTTTAAAGTCGATTTTCTGGTTAACTATCATAGCTAGAGCAAAAATAACGAAATCCTGTGATAACTCAAAAAAATTGATTTTTTTGAAATTATTTTATAAAAAAATTTAAAGTCGATTTTCTGGTTAACTATGATGGCTAGAGCAAAAATAACGAAATCCTGTGATCACTCAAAAAAATTGATTTTTTTGAAATTATTTTATAAAAAACTTTAAAGTCGATTTTTTGGTTAACTATGATAGCTAGAGCAAAAATAACGAAATCCTGTGATCACTCAAAAAAATTGATTTTTTTGAAATTATTTTATAAAAAACTTTAAAGTCGATTTTTTGGTTAACTATGATAGCTAGAGTAAAAATAACGAAATCCTGTGATCACTCAAAAAAACTGATTTTTTTTAAATTATTTTATAAAAAACTTTAAAGTCGATTTTTTGGTTAACTATGATAGCTAGAGTAAAAATAACGAAATCCTGTGATCACTCAAAAAAATTGATATTTTTTGAAATTTTTTTATAAAAAACTTTAAAGTCGATTTTCTGGTTAACTATGATAGCTAGAGCAAAAATAACGAAATCCTGTGATCACTCAAAAAAATTGATTTTTTTAATTTTTTTATGAAAAACTTTAAAGTCGATTTTCTGGTTAACTATGATAGCTAGAGCAAAAATAACGAAATCCTGTGATCACTCAAAAAAAATTGATTTTTTTGAAATTTTTTTATAAAAAACTTTAAAGTCGATTTTCTGGTAAACTATTATAGCTAGAGCAAAAATAACGAAATCCTGTGATCACTCAAAAAAATTGATTTTTTTAATTTTTTTATGAAAAACTTTAAAGTCGATTTTCTGGTTAACTATGATAGCTAGAGCAAAAATAACGAAATCCTGTGATCACTCAAAAAAATTGATTTTTTTGAAATTTTTTTATAAAAAACTTTAAAGTCGATTTTCTGGTTAACTATGATAGCTAGAGCAAAAATAACGAAATCCTGTGATCACTCAAAAAAATTGATTTTTTTGAAATTTTTTTATAAGAAACTTTAAAGTCGATTTTCTGGTTAACTATGATAGCTAGAGCAAAAATAACGAAATCCTGTGATCACTCAAAAAAATTGATTTTTTTGAAATTTTTTATAAAAAACTTTAAAGTCGATTTTCTGGTTAACTGTGATAGCTAGAGCAAAAATAACGAAATCCTGTGATCACTCAAAAAAATTGATTTTTTTGAAATTTTTTTATAAAAAACTTTAAAGTCGATTTTCTGGTTAACTATGATAGCTAGAGCAAAAATAACGAAATCCTGTGATCACTCAAAAAAACTGATTTTTTTGAAATTATTTTATAAAAAACTTTAAAGTCGATTTTCTGGTTAACTATGATAGCTAGAGCTAAAATAACGAAATCCTGTGATCACTCAAAAAAATTGATTTTTTTGAAATTTTTTTATAAAAAACTTTAAAGTCGATTTTCTGGTTAACTATGATAGCTAGAGCAAAAATAACGAAATCCTGTGATCACTCAAAAAAACTGATTTTTTTGAAATTATTTTATAAAAAACTTTAAAGTCGATTTTCTGGTTAACTATGATAGCTAGAGCTAAAATAACGAAATCCTGTGATCACTCAAAAAAATTGATTTTTTTGAAATTTTTTTATAAAAAACTTTAAAGTCGATTTTCTGGTTAACTATGATAGCTAGAGCAAAAATAACGAAATCCTGTGATCACTCAAAAAAACTGATTTTTTTTAAATTATTTTATAAAAAACTTTAAAGTCGATTTTCTGGTTAACTATGATAGCTAGAGCTAAAATAACGAAATCCTGTGATCACTCAAAAAAATTGATTTTTTTGAAATTTTTTTATAAAAAACTTTAAAGTCGATTTTCTGGTTAACTATGATAGCTAGAGCAAAAATAACGAAATCCTGTGATCACTCAAAAAAACTGATTTTTTTGAAATTATTTTATAAAAAACTTTAAAGTCGATTTTCTGGTTAACTATGATAGCTAGAGCTAAAATAACGAAATCCTGTGATCACTCAAAAAAATTGATTTTTTTGAAATTAGTTTATAAAAAACTTTAAAGTCGATTTTCTGGTTAACTATGATAGCTAGAGCAAAAATAACGAAATCCTGTGATCACTCAAAAAAACTGATTTTTTTGAAATTATTTTATAAAAAACTTTAAAGTCGATTTTCTGGTTAACTATGATAGCTAGAGCTAAAATAACGAAATCCTGTGATCACTCAAAAAAATTGATTTTTTTGAAATTTTTTTATAAAAAACTTTAAAGTCGATTTTCTGGTTAACTATGATAGCTAGAGCAAAAATAACGAAATCCTGTGATCACTCAAAAATTTTTTTTTTTTTTAATTTTTTTATGGAAAACTTTAAAGTCGATTTTCTGGTTAACTATGATAGCTAGAGCAAAAATAACGAAATCCTGTGATCACTCAAAAAAATTGATTTTTTTGAAATTTTTTTATAAAAAACTTTAAAGTCGATTTTCTGGTTAACTATGATAGCTAGAGCAAAAATAACGAAATCCTGTGATCACTCAAAAAAATTGATTTTTTTGAAATTTTTTTATAAAAAACTTTAAAGTGGATTTTCTGGTTAACTATGATAGCTAGAGCAAAAATAACGAAATCCTGTGATCACTCAAAAAAATTGATTTTTTTGAAATTTTTTTATAAAAAACTTTAAAGTCGATTTTCTGGTTAACTATGATAGCTAGAGCAAAAATAACGAAATCCTGTGATCACTCAAAAAAATTGATTTTTTTGAAATTTTTTTATAAAAAACTTTAAAGTCGATTTTCTGGTTAACTATGATAGCTAGAGCAAAAATAACGAAATCCTGTGATCACTCAAAAAAATTGATTTTTTTGAAATTTTTTTATAAAAAACTTTAAAGTGGATTTTCTGGTTAACTATGATAGCTAGAGCAAAAATAACGAAATCCTGTGATCACTCAAAAAAATTGATTTTTTTGAAATTTTTTTATAAAAAACTTTAAAGTCGATTTTCTGGTTAACTATGATAGCTAGAGCAAAAATAACGAAATCCTGTGATCACTCAAAAAAATTGATTTTTTTGAAATTTTTTTATAAAAAACTTTAAAGTCGATTTTCTGGTAAACTATTATAGCTAGAGCAAAAATAACGAAATCCTGTGATCACTCAAAAAAATTGATTTTTTTAATTTTTTTATGAAAAACTTTAAAGTCGATTTTCTGGTTAACTATGATAGCTAGAGCAAAAATAACGAAATCCTGTGATCACTCAAAAAAATTGATTTTTTTGAAATTTCTTTATAAAAAACTTTAAAGTCGATTTTCTGGTTAACTATGATAGCTAGAGCAAAAATAACGAAATCCTGTGATCACTCAAAAAAAATAATTTTTTTGAAATTATTTTATAAAAAACTTTAAAGTCGATTTTCTGGTTAACTATGATAGCTAGAGCAAAAATAACGAAATCCTGTGATCACTCAAAAAAATTGATTTTTTTGAAATTTTTTTATAAAAAACTTTAAAGTCCATTTTCTGGTTAACTATGATAGCTAGAGCAAAAATAACGAAATCCTGTGATCACTCAAAATTTTTTTTTTTTTATTTAATTTTTTTATGGAAAACTTTAAAGTCGATTTTCTGATAGCTAGAGCAAAAATAACGAAATCCTGTGATCACTCAAAATTTTTTTTTTTTATTTAATTTTTTTATGGAAAACTTTAAAGTCGATTTTCTGGTTAACTATGATAGCTAGAGCAAAAATAACGAAATCCTGTGATCACTCAAAAAAATTGATTTTTTTGAAATTTTTTTATAAAAAACTTTAAAGTCGATTTTCTGGTAAACTATTATAGCTAGAGCAAAAATAACGAAATCCTGTGATCACTCAAAAAAATTGATTTTTTTAGTTTTTTTATGAAAAACTTTAAAGTCGATTTTCTGGTTAACTATGATAGCTAGAGCAAAAATAACGAAATCCTGTGATCACTCAAAAAAATTGATTTTTTTGAAATTTTTTTATAAAAAACTTTAAAGTCGATTTTCTGGTTAACTATGATAGCTAGAGCAAAAATAACGAAATCCTGTGATCACTCAAAAAAATTGATTTTTTTGAAATTTTTTTATAAAAAACTTTAAAGTCGATTTTCTGGTTAACTATGATAGCTAGAGCAAAAATAACGAAATCCTGTGATCACTCAAAAAAATTGATTTTTTTGAAATTTTTTATAAAAAACTTTAAAGTCGATTTTCTGGTTAACTATGATAGCTAGAGCAAAAATAACGAAATCCTGTGATCACTCAAAAAAATTCATTTTTTTGAAATTATTTTATAACAAACTTTAAAGTCGATTTTCTGGTTAACTATGATAGCTAGAGCAAAAATAACGAAATCCTGTGATCACTCAAAAAAATTGATTTTTTTAATTTTTTTATGAAAAACTTTAAAGTCGATTTTCTGGTTAACTATGATAGCTAGAGCAAAAATAACGAAATCCTGTGATCACTCAAAAAAATTGATTTTTTGGAAATTTTTTATAAAAAACTTTAAAGTCGATTTTCTGGTAAACTATTATAGCTAGAGCAAAAATAACGAAATCCTGTGATCACTCAAAAAAATTAATTTTTTTAATTTTTTTTATGAAAAACTTTTAAGTCGATTTTCTGGTTAACTATGATAGCTAGAGTAAAAATAACGAAATCCTGTGATCACTCAAAAAAATTGATTTTTTTGAAATTTTTTTATAAAAAACTTTAAAGTCGATTTTCTGGTTAACTATGATAGCTAGAGCAAAAATAACGAAATCCTGTGATCACTCAAAAAATTTTTTTTTTTTTTTAATTTTTTTATGGAAAACTTTAAAGTCGATTTTCTAGTTAACTATGATAGCTAGAGCAAAAATAACGAAATCCTGTGATCACTCAAAAAAATTGATATTTTTGAAATTTTTTTATAAAAAACTTTAAAGTCGATTTTCTGGTTAACTATGATAGCTAGAGCAAAAATAACGAAATCCTGTGATCACTCAAAAAAATTGATTTTTTTGAAATTTTTTTATAAAAAACTTTAAAGTCGATTTTCTGGTTAACTATGATAGCTAAAGCAAAAATAACGAAATCCTGTGATCACTCAAAAAAATTGATTTTTTTGAAATTATTTTATAAAAAACTTTAAAGTCGATTTTCTGGTTAACTATGATAGCTAGAGCAAAAATAACGAAATCCTGTGATCACTCAAAAAAATTAATTTTTTTGAAATTATTTTATAAAAAACTTTAAAGTCGATTTTCTGGTTAACTATGATAGCTAGAGCAAAAATAACGAAATCCTGTGATCACTCAAAAAAATTGATTTTTTTGAAATTTTTTTATAAAAAACTTTAAAGTCGATTTTCTGGTTAACTATGATAGCTAGAGCAAAAATAACGAAATACTGTGATCACTCAAAAAATTGATTTTTTTGAAATTTTTTTATAAAAAACTTTAAAGTCGATTTTCTGGTTAACTATGATAGCTAGAGCAAAAATAACGAAATCCTGTGATCACTCAAAAAAATTAATTTTTTTTGAAATTATTTTATAAAAAACTTTAAAGTCGATTTTCTGGTTAACTATGATAGCTAGAGCAAAAATAACGAAATCCTGTGATCACTCAAAAAAATTGATTTTTTTGAAATTTTTTTATAAAAAACTTTAAAGTCGATTTTCTGGTTAACTATGATAGCTAGAGCAAAAATAACGAAATCCTGTGATCACTCAAAATTTTTTTTTTTTTATTTAATTTTTTTATGGAAAACTTTAAAGTCGATTTTCTGATAGCTAGAGCAAAAATAACGAAATCCTGTGATCACTCAAAATTTTTTTTTTTTATTTAATTTTTTTATGGAAAACTTTAAAGTCGATTTTCTGGTTAACTATGATAGCTAGAGCAAAAATAACGAAATCCTGTGATCACTCAAAAAAATTGATTTTTTTGAAATTTTTTTATAAAAAACTTTAAAGTCGATTTTCTGGTAAACTATTATAGCTAGAGCAAAAATAACGAAATCCTGTGATCACTCAAAAAAATTGATTTTTTTAGTTTTTTTATGAAAAACTTTAAAGTCGATTTTCTGGTTAACTATGATAGCTAGAGCAAAAATAACGAAATCCTGTGATCACTCAAAAAAATTGATTTTTTTGAAATTTTTTTATAAAAAACTTTAAAGTCGATTTTCTGGTTAACTATGATAGCTAGAGCAAAAATAACGAAATCCTGTGATCACTCAAAAAAATTGATTTTTTTGAAATTTTTTTATAAAAAACTTTAAAGTCGATTTTCTGGTTAACTATGATAGCTAGAGCAAAAATAACGAAATCCTGTGATCACTCAAAAAAATTGATTTTTTTGAAATTTTTTATAAAAAACTTTAAAGTCGATTTTCTGGTTAACTATGATAGCTAGAGCAAAAATAACGAAATCCTGTGATCACTCAAAAAAATTCATTTTTTTGAAATTATTTTATAACAAACTTTAAAGTCGATTTTCTGGTTAACTATGATAGCTAGAGCAAAAATAACGAAATCCTGTGATCACTCAAAAAAATTGATTTTTTTAATTTTTTTATGAAAAACTTTAAAGTCGATTTTCTGGTTAACTATGATAGCTAGAGCAAAAATAACGAAATCCTGTGATCACTCAAAAAAATTGATTTTTTGGAAATTTTTTATAAAAAACTTTAAAGTCGATTTTCTGGTAAACTATTATAGCTAGAGCAAAAATAACGAAATCCTGTGATCACTCAAAAAAATTAATTTTTTTAATTTTTTTTATGAAAAACTTTTAAGTCGATTTTCTGGTTAACTATGATAGCTAGAGTAAAAATAACGAAATCCTGTGATCACTCAAAAAAATTGATTTTTTTGAAATTTTTTTATAAAAAACTTTAAAGTCGATTTTCTGGTTAACTATGATAGCTAGAGCAAAAATAACGAAATCCTGTGATCACTCAAAAAATTTTTTTTTTTTTTTAATTTTTTTATGGAAAACTTTAAAGTCGATTTTCTAGTTAACTATGATAGCTAGAGCAAAAATAACGAAATCCTGTGATCACTCAAAAAAATTGATATTTTTGAAATTTTTTTATAAAAAACTTTAAAGTCGATTTTCTGGTTAACTATGATAGCTAGAGCAAAAATAACGAAATCCTGTGATCACTCAAAAAAATTGATTTTTTTGAAATTTTTTTATAAAAAACTTTAAAGTCGATTTTCTGGTTAACTATGATAGCTAAAGCAAAAATAACGAAATCCTGTGATCACTCAAAAAAATTGATTTTTTTGAAATTATTTTATAAAAAACTTTAAAGTCGATTTTCTGGTTAACTATGATAGCTAGAGCAAAAATAACGAAATCCTGTGATCACTCAAAAAAATTAATTTTTTTGAAATTATTTTATAAAAAACTTTAAAGTCGATTTTCTGGTTAACTATGATAGCTAGAGCAAAAATAACGAAATCCTGTGATCACTCAAAAAAATTGATTTTTTTGAAATTTTTTTATAAAAAACTTTAAAGTCGATTTTCTGGTTAACTATGATAGCTAGAGCAAAAATAACGAAATACTGTGATCACTCAAAAAATTGATTTTTTTGAAATTTTTTTATAAAAAACTTTAAAGTCGATTTTCTGGTTAACTATGATAGCTAGAGCAAAAATAACGAAATCCTGTGATCACTCAAAAAAATTAATTTTTTTTGAAATTATTTTATAAAAAACTTTAAAGTCGATTTTCTGGTTAACTATGATAGCTAGAGCAAAAATAACGAAATCCTGTGATCACTCAAAAAAATTGATTTTTTTGAAATTTTTTTATAAAAAACTTTAAAGTCGATTTTCTGGTTAACTATGATAGCTAGAGCAAAAATAACGAAATCCTGTGATCACTCAAAAAAATTGATTTTTTTTGAAATTTTTTTATAAAAAACTTTAAAGTCGATTTTCTGGTTAACTATGATAGCTAGAGCAAAAATAACGAAATCCTGTGATCACTCAAAAAAATTGATTTTTTTGAAATTATTTTATAAAAAACTTTAAAGTCGATTTTCTGGTTAACTATGATAGCTAGAGCAAAAATAACGAAATCCTGTGATCACTCAAAAAAATTGATTTTTTTGAAATTTTTTTATAAAAAACTTTAAAGTCGATTTTCTGGTTAACTATGATAGCTAGAGCAAAAATAACGAAATCCTGTGATCACTCAAAAAAATTGATTTTTTTGAAATTATTTTATAAAAAACTTTAAAGTCGATTTTCTGGTTAACTATGATAGCTAGAGCAAAAATAACGAAATCCTGTGATCACTCAAAAAAATTGATTTTTTTGAAATTTTTTTATAAAAAACTTTAAAGTCGATTTTCTGGTTAACTATGATAGCTAGAGCAAAAATAACGAAATCCTGTGATCACTCAAAAAAATTGATTTTTTTGAAATTTTTTTATAAAAAACTTTAAAGTCGATTTTCTGGTTAACTATGATAGCTAGAGCAAAAATAACGAAATCCTGTGATCACTCAAAAAAATTAATTTTTTTGAAATTATTTTATAAAAAACTTTAAAGTCGATTTTCTGGTTAACTATGATAGCTAGAGCAAAAATAACGAAATCCTGTGATCACTCAAAAAAATTGATTTTTTTTAAATTATTTTATAAAAAACTTTAAAGTCGATTTTCTGGTTAACTATGATAGCTAGAGCAAAAATAACGAAATCCTGTGATCACTCAAAAAAATTGATTTTTTTGAAATTATTTTATAAAAAACTTTAAAGTCGATTTTCTGGTTAACTATGATAGCTAGAGCAAAAATAACGAAATCCTGTGATCACTCAAAAAAATTGATTTTTTTGAAATTATTTTATAAAAAACTTTAAAGTCGATTTTCTGGTTAACTATGATAGCTAGAGCAAAAATAACGAAATCCTGTGATCACTCAAAAAAATTGATTTTTTTGAAATTATTTTATAAAAAACTTTAAAGTCGATTTTCTGGTTAACTATGATAGCTAGAGCAAAAATAACGAAATCCTGTGATCACTCAAAAAAATTGATTTTTTTGAAATTATTTTATAAAAAACTTTAAAGTCGATTTTCTGGTTAACTATGATAGCTAGAGCAAAAATAACGAAATCCTGTGATCACTCAAAAAAATTGATTTTTTTGAAATTATTTTATAAAAAACTTTAAAGTCGATTTTCTGGTTAACTAGATAGCTAGAGCAAAAATAACGAAATCCTGTGATCACTCCAAAAAATTGATTTTTTTGAAATTTTTTATAAAAAACTTTAAAGTCGATTTTCTGGTTAACTATGATAGCTAGAGCAAAAATAACGAAATCCTATGATCACTCAAAAAAATTGATTTTTTTTTAAATTTGTTTGTAAAATACTTTAAAGTCGATTTTCTGGTTAACTATGGCAGCTAGAGCAAAAATAACGAAATCCTGTGATCACTCAAAAAAATTGATTTTTTTTTAATTTTTTTATAAAAAACTTTAAAGTCGATTTACTGGTTAACTATGATAGCTAGAGCAAAAATAACGAAATCCTGTGATCACTCAAAAAAATTTTTTTTTTTAATTTTTTTATGAAAAACTTTAAAGTCGATTTTCTGGTTAACTATGATAGCTAGAGCAAAAATAACGAAATCCTGTGATCACTCAAAAAAATTGATTTTTTTGAAATTATTTTATAAAAAACTTTAAAGTCGATTTTCTGGTTAACTATGATAGCTAGAGCAAAAATAACGAAATCCTGTGATCACTCAAAAAAATAAAATAACGAAATCCTGTGATCACTCAAAAAAATTTTTTTTTTTAATTTTTTTATGAAAAACTTTAAAGTCGATTTTCTGGTTAACTATGATAGCTACAGCAAAAATAACGAAATCCTGTGATCACTAAAAAAAAATGGATTTTTTTGAAATTATTTTATAAAAAACTTTAAAGTCGATTTTCTGGTTAACTATGATAGCTAGAGCAAAAATAACGAAATCCTGTGATCACTCAAAAAAATTGATTTTTTTTAAATTTTTTTATAAAAAACTTTAAAGTCGATTTTCTGGTTAACTATGATAGCTAGAGCAAAAATAACAAAATCCTGTGATCACTCAAAAAAATTGATTTTTTTTAAATTATTTTATAAAAAACTTTAAAGTCGATTTTCTGGTTAACTATGATAGCTAGGGCAAAAATAACGAAATCCTGTGATCACTCAAAAAAATTTATTTTTTTGAAATTATTTTATAAAAAACTTTAAAGTCGATTTTCTGGTTAACTATGATAGCTAGAGCAAAAATAACGAAATCCTGTGATCACTCAAAAAAATTGATTTTTTTGAAATTTTTTTATAAAAAACTTTAAAGTCGATTTTCTGGTTAACTATGATAGCTAGAGCAAAAATAACGAAATCCTGTGATCACTCAAAAAAATTGATTTTTTTGAAATTTTTTATAAAAAACTTTAAAGTCGATTTTCTGGTTAACTATGATAGCTAGAGCAAAAATAACGAAATCCTGTGATCACTCAAAAAAATTGATTTTTTTTAAATTTGTTTGTAAAAAACTTTAAAGTCGATTTTCTGGTTAACTATGACAGCTAGAGCAAAAATTACGAAATCCTGTGATCACTCAAAAAATTTTTTTTTTTTAATTTTTTTATGAAGAACTTTAAAGTCGATTTTCTGGTTAACTATGATAGCTAGAGCAAAAATAACGAAATCCTGTGAGCACTCAAAAAAATTGATTTTTTTGAAATTTTTTTATAAAAAAACTTTAAAGTCGACTTTCTGGTTAACTATGATAGCTAGAGCAAAAATAACGAAATCCTGTGATCACTCAAAAAAATTGATTTTTTTTTAATTTTTTTATGAAAAACTTAAAAGTCGATTTTCTGGTTAACTATGATAGCTAGAGCAAAAATAACGAAATCCTGTGATCACTCAAAAAAATTGATTTTTTTGAAATTATTTTATAAAAAACTTTAAAGTCGATTTTCTGGTTAACTATGATAGCTAGAGCAAAAATAACGAAATCCTGTGATCACTCAAAAAAATTTTTTTTTTTTAATTTTTTTATGAAAAACTTTAAAGTCGATTTTCTGGTTAACTATGATAGCTACAGCAAAAATAACGAAATCCTGTGATCACTCAAAAAAATTGATTTTTTTGAAATTTTTTTATAAAAAACTTTAAAGTCGATTTTCTGGTTAACTATGATAGCTAGAGCAAAAATAACGAAATCCTGTGATCACTCAAAAAAATTGATTTTTTTGAAATTTTTTTATAAAAAACTTTAAAGTCGATTTTCTGGTTAACTATGATAGCTAGAGCAAAAATAACGAAATCCTGTGATCACTCAAAAAAATTGATTTTTTTGAAATTTTTTTATAAAAAACTTTAAAGTCGATTTTCTGGTTAACTATGATAGCTAGAGCAAAAATAACGAAATCCTGTGATCACTCAAAAAAATTGATTTTTTTTAAATTTTTTTATAAAAAACTTTAAAGTCGATTTTCTGGTTAACTATGATAGCTAGAGCAAAAATAACGAAATCCTGTGATCACTCAAAAAATTGATTTTTTTGAAATTATTTTATAAAAAACTTTAAAGTCGATTTTCTGGTTAACTATGATAGCTAGAGCAAAAATAACGAAATCCTGTGATCACTCAAAAAAATTGATTTTTTTGAAATTATTTTATAAAAAACTTTAAAGTCGATTTTCTGGTTAACTATGATAGCTACAGCAAAAATAACGAAATCCTGTGATCACTCAAAAAAATTGATTTTTTTGAAATTTTTTTATAAAAAACTTTAAAGTCGATTTTCTGGTTAACTATGATAGCTAGAGCAAAAATAACGAAATCCTGTGATCACTCAAAAAAATTGATTTTTTTGAAATTATTTTATAAAAAACTTTAAAGTCGATTTTCTTGTTAACTATGATAGCTAGAGCAAAAATAGCGAAATCCTATGATCATTCAAAAAAATTGATTTTTTTGAAATTTTTTTGTAAAAAATTTTAAAGTCGATTTTCTGGTTAACTATGACAGCTAGAGCAAAAATAACGAAATCCTGTAATCACTCAAAAAAATGGATTTTTTTGAAATTTTTTTGTAAAAAACTTTAAAGTCGATTTTCTGGTTAACTATGACAGCTAGAGCAAAAATAACGAAATCCTGTGATCACTCAAAAAAATTGATTTTTTTGAAATTTTTTTATAAAAAACTTTAAAGTCGATTTTCTGGTTAACTATGATAGCTAGAGCAAAAATAACGAAATCCTGTGATCACTCAAAAAAATTTTTTTTTTAATTTTTTTATGAAAAATTTTAAAGTCGATTTTCTGGTTAACTATGATAGCTAGTGCAAAAATAACGATCACTCAAAAAAATTGATTTTTTTGAAATTTTTTAATAAAAAACTTTAAAGTCGATTTTCTGGTTAACTATGATAGCTAGAGCAAAAATAACGAAATCCTGTGATCACTCAAAAAAATTGATTTTTTTGAAATTATTTTATAAAAAACTTTAAAGTCGATTTTCTGGTAAACTATGATAGCTAGAGCAAAAATAACGAAATCCTGTGATCACTCAAAAAAAATTAATTTTTTTGAAATTTTTTTATAAAAAACTTTAAAGTCGATTTTCTGGTTAACTATGATAGCTAGAGCAAAAATAACGAAATCCTGTGATCACTCAAAAAAATTGATTTTTTTGAAATTTTTTTATAAAAAACTTTAAAGTCGATTTTCTGGTTAACTATGATAGCTAGAGCAAAAATAACGAAATCCTGTGATCACTCAAAAAAATTGATTTTTTTGAAATTTTTTTATAAAAAACTTTAAAGTCGATTTTCTGGTTAACTATGATAGCTAGAGCAAAAATCACGAAATCCTGTGATCACTCAAAAAAACTGATTTTTTTGAAATTTTTTTATGAAAAACTTTAAAGTCGATTTTCTGGTTAACTATGATAGCTAGAGCAAAAATAACGAAATCCTGTGATCACTCAAAAAAATTGATTTTTTTGAAATTTTTTTATAAAAAACTTTAAAGTCGATTTGCTGGTTAACTATGATAGCTAGAGCAAAAATAACGAAATCCTGTGATCACTCAAAAAAATTGATTTTTTTGAAATTTTTTTATAAAAAACTTTAAAGTCGATTTTCTGGTTAACTATGATAGCTAGAGCAAAAATCACGAAATCCTGTGATCACTCAAAAAAACTGATTTTTTTGAAATTTTTTTATGAAAAACTTTAAAGTCGATTTTCTGGTTAACTATGATAGCTAGAGCAAAAATCACGAAATCCTGTGATCACTCAAAAAAACTGATTTTTTTGAAATTTTTTTATGAAAAACTTTAAAGTCGATTTTCTGGTTAACTATGATAGCTAGAGCAAAAATCACGAAATCCTGTGATCACTCAAAAAAACTGATTTTTTTGAAATTTTTTTATGAAAAACTTTAAAGTCGATTTTCTGGTTAACTATGATAGCTAGAGCAAAAATCACGAAATCCTGTGATCACTCAAAAAAACTGATTTTTTTGAAATTTTTTTATGAAAAACTTTAAAGTCGATTTTCTGGTTAACTATGATAGCTAGAGCAAAAATCACGAAATCCTGTGATCACTCAAAAAAATTGATTTTTTTGAAATTTTTTTATAAAAAACTTTAAAGTCGATTTTCTGGTTAACTATGATAGCTAGAGCAAAAATAACGAAATCCTGTGATCACTCAAAAAATTTTTTTTTTTAATTTTTTTATGAAAAACTTTAAAGTCGATTTTCTGGTTAACTATGATAGCTAGAGCAAAAATAACGAAATCCTGTGATCACTCAAAAAAATTGATTTTTTTGAAATTTTTTTATAAAAAACTTTAAAGTCGATTTTCTGGTTAACTATGATAGCTAGAGCAAAAATAACAAAATCCTGTGATCACTCAAAAAAATTTTTTTTTTTTTTAAATTTTTTTATGAAAAACTTTAAAGTCGATTTTCTGGTTAACTATGATAGCTAGAGCAAAAATCACGAAATCCTGTGATCACTCAAAAAAATTGATTTTTTTGAAATTTTTTTTATGAAAAACTTTATTGTCTATTTTCTGGTTAACTATGATAGCTAGAGCCAAAATAACGAAATTCTGTGTTCAATCATTTTTTCTTACCAAAATTTATGCCTTATTTTCCATACCTTCTATGAACCAAATTTAAAATTTTTGTTTGAAAATTATTTGGCTTATAGAGGGTTTTGCATCAGAAAATATTACTTTGGTTAAAAAAAAGACGATTAAGTTGCTTTTGTATTTTACGTTGTGACCATCATTGGTAAAGGGTATCCAAGATTCGGCATAGCCGAACATACCACTCTTAATTGTTCTATAGAAAAATTGTAGATAGCGAAAATTTTGTATAGAAAAATTGATGACAGTGAAATTTTTCTATGGAAAAATTGATGATAGTCAAACTTTTTTATAGGAAAATTAACGATAGTCAAATTTTTCTATATATAAAATGACGATAGTCAAATTTTTTTATAGAAAAATTTACGAAAGTGAAATTTTTTTATTGTTAAAGAATATTTGAATAAGAATAGTTTGCGTTATTGAAATTTTTTGTTAATAAAAATTTATGTGCAGTTTCTGTAGAAAAAAAAACTGAATTACGACATTTAAATTAAAATAAATTAAAAAATAGCAAAACCAAGCTATAAAAGCCATTTTTAGCTTATTCATTCGGATCGTAAAGTCTGTACAATCTGCGTATTTATGGATGTCTATAATTAAAAAAAGTAATAACAAATTTTTAATATCCAACGCATTTAATTAAGGAAACACGTATGTAAGTAACTTTGCGTCTAAGACCTGACGCATGAAGGAAGTAAAATATTTTAAAGTCACGAACAAGAAAAACACTTTTTTGCTTAAAATTTAACACTCATATGTTACAAAATTTCCAACTAAGTCGTTTTAAATAGAATTTTGTTTGAAATTAATTACCACTGCAATGGGACACATAAGCAAACGAAACGACAATCACCTAAACAAACGAATCAACAAAGGACTCTTAATTGAACCATTTTCCCATGATGGAAATGCGTAAGAGGAAAAAAAAAACATTTTCATTATTTTTTTGTCCGATTTCCATTTTGCATAACAAAGTAAACGATTCACAAACAAGTGAAAGTTTTGTACACGCAACCTAAAACTGCATGTTTTGCTAATAATTTAAAGAGAAGCAATTAAAAAGCGGGTCATTCTCGGAAAGTGAGAATTCATTTGTTTAGAAAATATATAAATCAATGAGTCGTTTAAAGGGCACAAATAAAAAGAATACATTTTCTCATATTTGTCATAGTCTAGTCATAGTCTAGTCATAGTCTAGTCATAGTCTAGTCATAGTCTAGTCATAGTCTAGTCATAGTCTAGTCATAGTCTAGTCATAGTCTAGTCATAGTCTAGTCATAGTCTAGTCATAGTCTAGTCATAGTCTAGTCATAGTCTAGTCATAGTCTAGTCATAGTCTAGTCATAGTCTAGTCATAGTCTAGTCATAGTCTAGTCATAGTCTAGTCATAGTCTAGTCATAGTCTAGTCATAGTCTAGTCATAGTCTAGTCATAGTCTAGTCATAGTCTAGTCATAGTCTAGTCATAGTCTAGTCATAGTCTAGTCATAGTCTAGTCATAGTCTAGTCATAGTCTAGTCATAGTCTAGTCATAGTCTAGTCATAGTCTAGTCATAGTCTAGTCATAGTCTAGTCATAGTCTAGTCATAGTCTAGTCATAGTCTAGTCATAGTCTAGTCATAGTCTAGTCATAGTCTAGTCATAGTCTAGTCATAGTCTAGTCATAGTCTAGTCATAGTCTAGTCATAGTCTAGTCATAGTCTAGTCATAGTCTAGTCATAGTCTAGTCATAGTCTAGTCATAGTCTAGTCATAGTCTAGTCATAGTCTAGTCATAGTCTAGTCATAGTCTAGTCATAGTCTAGTCATAGTCTAGTCATAGTCTAGTCATAGTCTAGTCATAGTCTAGTCATAGTCTAGTCATAGTCTAGTCATAGTCTAGTCATAGTCTAGTCATAGTCTAGTCATAGTCTAGTCATAGTCTAGTCATAGTCTAGTCATAGTCTAGTCATAGTCTAGTCATAGTCTAGTCATAGTCTAGTCATAGTCTAGTCATAGTCTAGTCATAGTCTAGTCATAGTCTAGTCATAGTCTAGTCATAGTCTAGTCATAGTCTAGTCATAGTCTAGTCATAGTCTAGTCATAGTCTAGTCATAGTCTAGTCATAGTCTAGTCATAGTCTAGTCATAGTCTAGTCATAGTCTAGTCATAGTCTAGTCATAGTCTAGTCATAGTCTAGTCATAGTCTAGTCATAGTCTAGTCATAGTCTAGTCATAGTCTAGTCATAGTCTAGTCATAGTCTAGTCATAGTCTAGTCATAGTCTAGTCATAGTCTAGTCATAGTCTAGTCATAGTCTAGTCATAGTCTAGTCATAGTCTAGTCATAGTCTAGTCATAGTCTAGTCATAGTCTAGTCATAGTCTAGTCATAGTCTAGTCATAGTCTAGTCATAGTCTAGTCATAGTCTAGTCATAGTCTAGTCATAGTCTAGTCATAGTCTAGTCATAGTCTAGTCATAGTCTAGTCATAGTCTAGTCATAGTCTAGTCATAGTCTAGTCATAGTCTAGTCATAGTCTAGTTATAGTCTAGTCATAGTCTAGTCATAGTCTAGTCATAGTCTAGTCATAGTCTAGTCATAGTCTAGTCATAGTCTATTCAAATTCTTGTCAATTTATTAAAAATTGAGTTGTTATTGAATTCATTATCTGCCTTTAAAATCCTGGAATTTAAAAATATTTTCTATTGAGTTTATTTTTGAAAACAGTTTCGATTGAATTAACATTGTTGCTGATCTTTGAAATCCATTTATTTTCCGCAAACCTTGAATTTTTTGTAAATAAAAAAAACATTTCTGGTTCATTGTTCAAGTAGTGGAAAAATGTTTTAATTTTTATGTGAAAAAAAAAAACTGAGAAATGTTACAAATAAATTACTTGAAACAAATAAAAGTAAAAAGCATTTGTGTTTAATATTTGCCACATATGCAATTACTGTAACTATTTAACTTTACCTACACACATACATAAATGCGAAGTTTTTTGAACTTTCATATGTTTTACAAAGAGATATATAGTGAAAGAAATATTTATTGGACTAGATTAATTTTTAAAATAGAAATAAATAATCATTATAAGGAGTGATATCTATAACAAGAGCTGGCTTAAGGAATAGAAATAAACATTTTTAAAATTCCTTTAATACTTTGCTCAAAACTACTACATGCGCTTATGCACAATGGGGCAGATAATACAACTTATAAATAGATTCCCAGAACCTACATTTTTCTAAGACCCTCTACGATTATTTAAACAAATAAAAATTTATATGAACTTCTACTTGAGAGTTCTGTTAAGCAAGTTTTTCCAACATATATAAATTACCTGCATACATATGTATTTAGTTTAAAAATTGTAAGTATTTGTATATATTTATGTATACTAATGAATGTGTGTTTGAGTGAAAACACATACATACATCAATATTTGTATTCGTAAATACTTAAACGAATATTTACAGTGAAACTCCATTAGTTTTTATTCGTATTTATATGTAGAAATATTATTTTTCTTCTACGCTTTTAACAAATTAAAGTAATAAAGTACTGCATTAGGGGCATTCACAAAAATATCTCTCAAAAATGTGAAAATGTACTACATTTATTTAAACTTTTTTTTTACACTTTTAACCAATTTTTGATTGTTGTGCACTTCTACTCGTAGATCTAGTCATACCATAGTCATAGCTTAAGTTAAAGATTCAGTTACATCTTAGTCATAGCTTTAGCCACTACAGCTATAATTCAAATTATGACTACAGAAAAGAAAAGTTTTTGATCTACAAATTTCAATTAAATAATTTTCGACTCAAAAATTTCTCTAGAAAATGTTTATAGAAAAATTTTTAGTGTGAAAATTGTTATATAAAATTTAACAAAATTTAAAAAAAAAATTGCGATAAAAAGGAAAATTTTAGATGGAAAATCATTAATAGAAAAAATTGTATGCAGTCATTTCTATACAAAATTGTTCGTTCTAAAAATTTCTATAGAAAATGTTTCATTGTAAAAAATTCATTAACGAAATTTCTAAAAAATACTTTTATTTTAAAAATATCTATAGAAAATTTCTATAAAAATCTTCTATAGAAAATTTTTGATGTAAAAATGTCTATAGGAAATTTTTCAATATAAAAATTTCTTTCAAAAACATTTCGATATAAAAATTTCTATAGAAAATTTTTTGATGTACCAATTTCTATAATTTTCATTGTAAACATTTCTATAGAAAATTTTTGTTGTAAAAATTTCCATAGAATATTTTATATGTAAAAATTTCTATAGAAAATTTCTGAAAAAAATATGTTAATGTTTAAATTTCTGTACAAAATTTTTGATGTTAAAAAAACTATAGAAAATTTTTGATGTAAAAATTTCTATAGCAAATTTTTCGATGTGAAAATTTCTATAGAAAAGTTTTCATATAAAAATTTCTATATGAAATTTTTAATGTAAAAGTTCTAAAAAAAACAAAAAAAAATTCTACAGAAAATTTGTGAAATAAAAATTTTTACAGAAAATATTTGATGTAAAAATTTCTTTAGAAAATTTTTTATGTAAAAGTTTCTATAGAAAATTTTAAATGTAAAAATTTCTATAGATACTTTATCGATGTAAAAATTTCTACAACAAGTTTTTCGATGAAAGAATTTCATTTTTTATGTAAAAATTGATATAGAAAATTTTCCAATGTAAAAATTTTATAAAAAAAATTTTACATGTAAAAATTTTTATAGAAAATTTTTTGATCCAAAAAAGTCTATAGATAATTTTTCCATGTACAAATTTCTATAAAAAAATTTTTGATGTAAAAATTTGTTGATATAGAAAAATTTTCATGTACAAATTTTTATAAAATATTTTGGATATAAAAATTTCTATAGAAAATTATGGATGTAAAATTTCTATAGAAAATTATGAATGTTAAAATTTCTGTATAAAATTTTTGATGTAAAAATTTCAATATAAAATTTTTGATGTAAAAATTTCAATATAAAAAATTTATTTATAAAATTTTTCGATTTAAAAATTTCTATAAAACTATTTTGATGTAAAAATTTTTATAGAAAATTTCTAATGTAACAATTTGAATAAAACAAATTTCTATATAAAAATTTCTATAGATGAAAAGATTTCTATAGAAAAATTTGCGATGCAAAAATTTTTATAGAAAATTCTGAAGTCAAAATTAATCAAAAACTTTTTGAATGTAAAAATTTCTGTAGAAAATTTTAATTTTGCTATTGAAAATTTTTTGAAGAAAATTTTTAATGGAAAAATTTGCGATGTAAAAAATTTTGTAGAATATTTTTGATGTCAAAATTTCTATAGAAAGTTTTTAACGTAAAAATTTCTATAGAAAATTTTTGATGTAAAAATTTCTATAGAAAATTTTTCGACATAAATTTTTAATAGAATAATTTGCAATGTAAAATTTTTATAGAAAAATTTGCGATGTTAACTTTTTATAGAAAAATTTTGCGATGTAAATTTTTTATAGGAAAATTTGTGATATTAAGTTTTTTGTAAAGAAATTTGCGATGTAAAGTTTTTGTAAAGAAATTTGCGATGTAATATATGTATAGAAGAAATGGGAAGTAAAATTTTATTAGAAAACTAAAATTTTTACAGAAAAGTTTGCGATCAGAAATTTTTAAAGAAAAATTTGAGATGTAAAAATTTTTATAAAAAAATTTGCGATGTAAAATTGTTATAGAATATATTTTATGTAAAAATTTCTATAAAAAATTTTTTCATGTAAAAATTTTTTGATGTAAAAATTTCTATAGAAAATTTTTTTGATGTAAAAATATTCATAAAAAAAATGTTATTGTAAAAATTTCTATAGAAAATATTTTGATGTAAATATTTCTATAGAAAATTTTTCTCTATTATTTTTTTATAAAAAACTTGCGATGTGAAATTTTTAAAGAAAAATTTTATATGTAATTTTTTATAGAAAAATTGAAAAAATCAGAATAAAATTTCGAATATTTTCAATACATTTGTAGAAAAATTTTCGAATAATAACTTCTTATAGAAAATTCTTCTAGAGAAATTTGTGATGTAAAATTTTTATAGAAAAATTTGCATTGTTAATGTTTTAATAGAAAAATTTGCGATGTAAAATTTTAAAAGAAAAATTTGGGATCTAAAATTTGTATAGAAAAATTTGCAATCAGAAATTTTTTAAGAAAAATTTGAGATGTAAAAATTTTTATAAATTTTTATGGAAAATATTTGATGTAAAAATTTTTTTAGAAACATTTTCCATGTACAAATTTGTTGATGTAAAAATTTCTATAGAAAATTTTTTTGATGTAAAAATATTTATAAAAAAATTTTTAATATAAAAATTTCTATAGAAAATTTTTCAATGTAAATATTTCTATAGAAAATTGTTCGCTGAAAATTTTTTATAAAAAATTTGCGATGTGAAATTATTATAGAGAATTTAAAATTTTTATAGAAAAATTTAAAAACTCTTTGAAAATTTTCGAACGTAAATTTTTTTATTGAAAAATTTGGTATGTACATTTTTTTATGTAAATTTTTTTATGTAATTTATAGAGAAATTTTTTATGTAAAATTTTTTAGATAAATTTTCAATATAAAATTTTGTAGACAAATTTTCGAATAACTTCTTATAGAAAATTTGTTGATTTTAAAATTTTTTCAAATCCAATTTTTATAAAATAAATTTTTAAAATATATCTAAACACTAAAATCTGTGAAAAGTACCCTTAAATAGGGGGTCAGAGTTAGGTCTCAGCTACAGTCAAAGATCTATTAATATCATATGACTTAGCTCTTATAATATCTAAAGTCATGTTTCTCGATACAGCTCTAGTCTCAGGTCTAATCTTGGCTATAGTTCAAGCTGCAGTCATAGCAATAATCTAGACAAAGCTATAATCAGACACTTAGCCATGGCTCTATAACCTTAATCTAAGCTCACCGCTATCATCAATATCATCGATTCATCCTTTTAAATGGATGAAACTTATTTAAAAAATATTTGTTAAATATTTTCAATTTATACCAACTTAAGTTAAGATATTTTTTAGATATTTTGTTTTCAAAATTACTGCAATTTTTAAATAAAACTATATATACGTACCTACTAAATACACATATTCTCAAAATAAAAAACTTTCCTCATAAACATTTATTCTGGTAGTAGTTTTTATAGCAATAGACTACTACTACTACTATTACTGATGCGGAAGGAAATAGTTGTGAACATGATGTGGAGATAGCCATTAACCTTCTACCAAAGGAAAGACAAAAAAATATAGACTAACGTACTTTTTAGTTTTTTGGGTTAACATTTAAATGTTTGTAAAAGTGTTTCTAGAATCGTAAAAATGTATTGATGTATGTTTTTGTATTTTTTTGTTCTGCAGAAAAAAACCCATCAGTTGGAACTTGCTACGAATATTTTTTTTTTTTTGCATAATAAAGAAACTTCATTTATATTATTTTTGATAGGTAATATCCATCTAAAATAATATGAAGACATTACAAAAGTTTGTAATTTTTTCAATATTGGGGATGCTTTTATTTTCTATAGAACTGTCGGGCTATAGCTTAATGTTTCTGCAAGGCATTTTTTATAAAGTTACGAGCTGGTGAATGAAAAATAAATTAATCCTTTTTTTAATGGCTTCTCGTTTGCGGATTGTTGGCACTTCATTCAATAGGAACTGTTAGTTTTTGGTTAATGTTAACTCATTTAAAATGTATTTCAGTTTTCTATAATTAAAGTCTAATTAGGGAGAGTAGTGGATAGGGGAGACAGTTGTAAGTTTTTAATATAAAATTATAGTATTTGAGCAGATAGAGTAAAAAGTCAAACAATAATAAAAGAAAAAACAAAAATATAATTTGTTATACAATTTTTTTTACAAGCAACAGCTTTTTCTTTAGAAAATACACTGATCTTTTATTTAATAGAATAAACCAGGGACTGAAAACAATTGTTATTTTTGAATTTTTGATTAAAAAAAGCAACCTTAAGGTAATGTCGAAGATTAAAACCAAGTATACTATTTTGATAGCCAAGGACCAAATTTTCATAAAATGCGATGCTATTAAAAATCTGATTTTTTTCGAAAAAAAAATAACAGTTATTTTTTGATTTTGATTTTTTTTTTTTGAGCAAAAATAACAGTTATTTTTAACTTTTATTTTTTCGAGCAAAAATAACAGTTATTTTTAACTTTTATTTTTTCTAGCAAAAATAACAATTATTTTTGACTTTTATTTTTTCGAGCAGAAATAAAAGTTATTTTTGTGTTTTCAACCCCAAATATGATTTCTAAACACAACTTCATAAAATTTTGAACATATGCAAATTATTTTTACTGAACAATTATTATAATTGTTTGAAAGAATTGTTTAAAAAATATACTGAATTTATCATGAATTTAAATAAAAATAACTCTTATTTCTGTTCGAAAAAATAAAAGTCAAAAAATAACTTTTATTTCTACTCGGAAAAATAAAAGTAAAAAATCTGCTCGAAAAAAATAAAAGTAAAAAATTACTGTTATTTTGGCTAATAAAAAATAAAAGTCAAAAAAATACTTTTTATTTTTGCTTGAAAAAATAAGAGTAAAAAATAACTGTTATTTTTTGTCGAAAAAATAAAAGTCAAAAGATATCTTTTATTTTTCACGAAAAGATAAAAGTCAAAAAATATCTTTTATTTTCTGACTTTTATGGTAAAGGTAATAACAGGAATAAACTGTTTTGTATAGTTTAGAAAAAAGAAAAACTGTCATACAAAAATTTTTCTTTAGAAACATCAACGACAACTTCTTTATCGGCGCTCAAATTTTTTAAGCGAGAATTCTCTAGAGGTTTTTGAATATTAAAAAATAGCTTGTTTGCACTTCTTGATCTAACGGTGGATGCGAAAGGAATTAGAAGTGCAGTTTTAATAAAATGGTAATAATTTTTTTATATTTTGGCATTTTCCTATAGAAAATAAAAAAATCCATATTTTGACTTTTGACCCCGGTAAAGAAAGGGTTAAACTTTTCCAATATTAATAGACAATGCCACGAGCATTAAATATAGTCTGAGGAAAAATATTTATTCCTTATTACTTTTATTAATGGCACAATTTAACAAGCATTTACTTAAATTATTACAATTCAAATTTTTGCGAAATTTTTAGATTTAAATCGAAGGTTCGGCGAAACGGTCAAATATATCTACCTCATTTTTTGAACTGTATTCTTCCATTTGTTTGTTTTGTGATAATGGAAAGAAAATTTTTTATTTGTACTATTTGTTGTTGAAAATTTTCAAAAAAAATAAAAAATGATTTTTGAAACCGGCTAAAGAAAAAATTATAATTTTCTAATATGAACAAAAACTAAGTAAATTAGGTTATATTAACTCTACTATTTAGTACTTACGGGTCGTAGAATTGTAAATTTACATTGAAATTTACTTATCCATAAGTAAATTTTTGGCTGCATATCCTTAGGCGTGTCGACAAAAACTCGAATTTTCGGCGAAAAATTGCAATAACTCTAAAACTAGTTAATAGATTTTTAATGTTGATGACTTAAAATAAAAGCTACTTTAGTTTTCTTTTATATTTCAGTAAATTATTTTAAATAATTTAATGCTAAGTGGTTAAATTTGGGCCAAAATACTCAGATTGTTTCCCATACAAAAAAGTTTAACACCTTGTGGGCGGATGCGGAACGTATTTCACTTATACAATTTTGAAAAAAAAAATAGCTCAATATGTTTTTATGTTACGTAGAACATTTCTGGGGGGAGTTACGGTTCAATTTCGCACTTTCGTAAAATAAGGTACACCTTAAGGTACATATATTTTGAAGGTATCGTAGTTTTGAGTTTATTCGAGAGTTTTGAATTCAAATGCTGATTCAATATTGAATGTATACTGGTGCCACTAATATCTAAAATTGAAGATAAATTCGAATTTAATTAGCAAAGGCAAAAACCGCAGAGTCAAGAGAGCGCTGTAAACAGTTTAACAGTCATATTAAATACTATATAAGTTAAAATCAAATGTAAACGTATGGATATTAACAAGAATGATACTATTGGAATCGGGTAGTTCTAAACGTCCAATTTAATACTGTATATGTCATTTTTCAAAATTTATCTCGGAATTTTATAAAAATAAAGTTTAAAATTTATGTTTTATCAAAAAGTCATAAGAAAAAGTTGCATAAAACTTCCCTGTTTTAAATTTATGACAAAATTTTTCACACTGTCTGGCATTGACATCAGATTTCCTTGTGCTAAATTTTGAGTTCACAGCTTGTTCAGTTTTAGTGTTATTAGAATTCAAGTGTATTTTGGAATTTAGACTGTTTCGGTAAGTTTTTTGTATGGGAGCTATGGTTAAATGTGAACCGATTGCGATGAAATTATAAAACTTCTATATAAAAAATTTCATCATAGCTTGTATAATTTTTCAGTACCTGGTTGCTCGGAGCTTTATGATTTTTTGTGCAAATATTTAGTTAATTTCGAATTATTTTATTTATTTTTTCCGATCAACACATAGTTTACAGATTAACTCATTTTGAAAAATTTTGGAAATTGGTGATACCAGCAGAAACCTCCGTCGACTCATGCGCAATAACTTTGCTAAATATTATAGCCTGATCAAATGCACAGTTTACGATTTATTTCATTTTGAGGAATTTTCAGTGCCGCCACCTGAAGTTGTTCATACCAACTAAGAAATCTTCGTCTGCTTATGCGTAACAACTTTTCTAATGATTATAACATGATCAGATGCACAGTTTACGATTGAATTCATTTTGAGTAATTTTCAGTGGCGCCACCTGTTGGACTTTGGTCATTCCGATTAATAAACCTTCGTCGGTTTATCTGCAATAGCTTTGCTAAAGATTATACGATGATTAAATGTACAGCTTACGATTAAATTGACTTTAGGTAATTTTCAGTCGCGCCACCTTTCGGAAATTATTCACACCAACTAAAAAACCTTTGCCGGCTCATGCGCTACAACTTTGCTAAAGATCATAGCATGATCAAATATACAGTTTACGATTTAATTAATTTTTTCAATGGCGCCATCTAACGGAAGTTAGTCTTACCAACTTAAAAACCTTCGCCGGCTTATCCGCAACATCTTCGCTAAAGAGCATAATATGATCAAATTCACAGTTTACTATTCTATAAAGAACATACATACAAACATTAATTTGTTTAAATGTTATAACATTACTCATTTTTCTCCTTTTTATCTACTACTTTCAAAAAGTTCCATATGCTTATTTGGTACTTATTTGGTACCAATTGAATTCGGTACATTTTATTAAAACGCAGTTAACATAATTCCTATTCATATTTCTTTTGAGATGTTAAGTTATCATTTTATCCCTTTTTTACCCATTTTGGCCCCAAAATCAAAAAAGTACCAAGTACGTGTTCAATATTTCTTTCACATCTATTGACTGCTGTACAAACTTCCTTTCTATATTCTTTGATTTAAAATATACGAGTGGGTTAAAAAAGTACCGAAAAAACTATTTTCACCCTTTTTTACCTCCTATCGGACATAGTTTCAAAAAAGTACCAAACACCTATCCGCTTGTTTTCATAGCTGTTTAAAACGTAATTTAAATTTTGTTTCTATACCTATTACTTTTGGAGATATAACGTTTTCGATTTTTACCTTTGTACCCGTTTTTACCCTCTTAGAGGCAAAGGTTCCAAAAGTCCCTTCTTCTTCGACCTATACATCGAAAAAGGTACCCACTGTCCAAATTTTATCAAAATCGTTAGAGCCGTTTTCGAAATAGCCATTCTATATATATATATATATATATATATATACATATATATATATATATATAAATATATATATATATATATATATATATATATATATATATATATATATATATATATATATATATATATATATATAAATATATATATATATAGATATATTTATACATACAATTATTGCTCGTTTAAGAATATAAGATTTATTAGCAAACAAGCGATTGGCCTATGCGAGATTATACGGGACCTATGGTGAAATGTAAACCGGTTTTGACCAGTTTTAATACTAGAGCTTGGAGAAATGGAGATTATCTTCACCAAGTTTCAGTGACCTAGCTCCTTTCGTAAAGGCGTAATCTTGCTTTCAACAGCCGGACAGGCGGACAGACAGACAGATAGGCAGATATATAGAAAGACAGACAGACAGACGGAAATAGTTTCAGCCAGGTAGCTCAATCGTCTTAGAATTCAGAATACACAACCCTTTTGGTTTTTAAGCCAATATTAAGGAAGTTACAAGCGGAATGACAATCTGAATATATTCCCTATTTAACAAAAAAAAAAAGTCCAAAGTAAATTCTCCTACTCTACGACATGGACAAGACACAACTCTTCTCATTTTTTCCACAGCTTTAATGCGTGAATAGAAAAATAATTTTATTCAAAATCTTAGTAAATGCAAAAATAACTGGGTTTTACTAATTTGCATTTTTCATTAACTCTAAAATAATATTTACAATTTACTATCATTACCTTAAGTTTTCATAAACCAAAAATTATATTGACATTTCATTACTATGCAAATTATATTTCTAATATAAAAGCCTTAACTGCCTCTTTAAACCAGAGTCAAGGAATTTAACACCTTTTAAGTAACTAAGACCACCCACCTAAGAAGTCAAGAAGAATTTTGGTATATTTTAATGGAGATGAACCTTTGTATCTACTTACAAAAAGATTCCTTTAAATCATATTGATTTCCAAAATTTCCAATTATTTTCACATTTATAAAAAAATCTTTACTTCCCAAAGCAAAAGAGGAAAAAAACCTTGATTGTTAATAAATAAGTAGATATTTGCTATTATTTGCATATTTTTGGCATCATCATATTTAACAATTGGTTGGGTTGGCAGTGGCTGTTCTTTTGTGTTATTTGAGTTGTGTCATGAATCTATCAAAGTAAATACTTTGAGTATTATTTATCACAAAATCTATGTTCATACAATAAGTACATTCTATACATTTTAAATTATTCATGCCTTTGGGTTAAAACAAAACAACAAAAAAAAAAAAAATAGCGAAATAAACTTTTCTGCCGTTTATGTAAACACGTACAAAATTGTTTAGGTACTTATGGATGGAGCCATTAACTCGTTTGCGTGGCTTTTCGATTTGCGGAAATTGAGGGTGTAAAATAAATCCTTTTATTGGCAAAACATAAAGAAGGAAAGTCAATATCAAGAATCAAATCGAATCAAATAAAATAGAAATTCCATGATTTAAAGAAAAGTCATAAATTATTTTCATATACAAATTTTGACGGAAGTGCAAATCAAAGTGTTTGTTTTTGTTGCAGGCAATATCAAATTTTAATGGCAATTTCGCAGGATTTGTCATTGCGTTTGTGAAAAAAATTTTAAAGAAATTGTTCAATAAATATAAATTAAAATTATGGGGATATTTTTTATAATTCTAATGAAAATTTATGGGTTTTTAGCTTTATGGATTTACTTGTTATATATGTTTATAATATTAAATTATGAATTTGTATTGCTTAACAAACTTTTATGTTAGTATTAACCCTCCGCGGCTAATGTGTAGTTCAGCAGACATCGAAAATTTTGTATAGCCTTCACCACCATACGTGGAAAGGGTATTATAAGTTTTGCTGATGTATGTAACGCATAGAAAAATTTGTCTTAGATCCACCTTTTAGTATACCAATGGGCTTATAATCACTTTCTGAGGCAATTTAGCGATGTCCGTCCGTCTGGCTGGCTGGCTGGACCCCCCATGTAAAACCAATTCGCAATTCTAAAGATAATTTAATAAAATTTGGCACAGATCATTTTTTTGATAATGGGACCATGGCTATTGAAATTCGTCAAAATCGGTCCTTTTTTTATGGTACCTCCCATAGGTCCCACTTCCCGGAATTTATATATTGGCCTCAAATATCAATATTTTTTCATAAAATTTAAATCAAATACTGCTTATGTAAACTTAAATTACTGTACCAAATTTCGTTAAAATCGGCGCACATTTGATCATAGCTCCCATACAAACTTTTCTTTAAAAACGAACTAAATGAGACAAAAATCACTAAAACACGCGTAAATCTAAAGATAATGAGAATTTAATGTTAATTTTTTGTATACATAATTTTTGTAACAACTGTAATCAATCTGCCAAATTTCGAGATAATCAGTTCACATTTCATCCTAGCTCTCATATAAGTCCAAATGACGGAAACAGCTTAAATATATAAGTTTTGAGAAAATGTATGATGGCAAAATTAATCAAATATTTGTCTTTATACTGGAAAAAACACCTTTGACCTTAGTGGTGAAGGGTATCGTATGGTCGGGCTTGACCGACTATAGCACTTTCTTACTTGTTTTTATAGAAAAATATTTTAAGAGAATTTCTCTTTAGAAATTTTTTTATCGAAAATGTTTCTATACAAACAAATTTTGTTGAATATTTTTTTACAGAAAAATATTTTTTAATTGAAAAATTAGGATTAATCAGGCTTGAGTTCATTTTTAATTTTCAAATTATTAATTTGAAAATTTGAAAGGAATAATGATTATCTCTGCATTTTGATAAATCGACTGTGGTCGAGGGCGCTAAGTGCTGATGACGTCCTGTGGCGGGACAGAAATTGCAATCCACTAGCCGCGTTCAAAATAATTTTTTCAGTTTTTCTCCACATTATTACTTTCAAATTTTCAAATTAATAATTTGAAAATTAAAAATGAACTCAAGCCTGATTAATCCTAATTTTTCAATTAATTAAATTTAAAGTTCGAATAATTAATTCCAAATAATTAAAAAGCAAAGGGCACGTTGCATTTACTTACACATACATTCATGTAATTTACTTACATATGTGAACACTGTTACTATTCTATAAATAGCATCAAACCAAAAAGTCTTGTTCTTCTCTACATGCCAACGGCAAGTGAAAAGATCGAGCAAAACAAGTAATAGGAGAATACACAATCAATTAAACGTAGTGATGTTCGATCAAACTCAATGAGTTAAATTGATGATTATCTCTGCAATTTGATAAATCGACTGTGGTCGAGGGCGCTAAGTGCTGATGACGTCCTGTGGCGGGACAGAAATTGCAATCCACTAGCCGCGTTCAAAATAATTTTTTCAGTTTTTCTCCACATAATTACTTTCAAATTTTCAAATTAATAATTTGAAAATTAAAAATGAACTCAAGCCTGATTAATCCTAATTTTTCAATTAATTCAATTTAAAGTTCGAATAATTAATTCCGAAAAATATTTTTATCGAAAATTTTTCTACAGAAAAATATTTTTATTAAAGACTTTTTATAAAAAAAATTTTGAAGATTTTTTAAAGAAAAATTTTTACCGACAATTTTTCTATAAAAATTTTTTTTCGAATTTTTTTAAATAGAAAAATAAAGATTTTTCTTTAGAAAAAACATCGAAGATTTATCTATAGAAAAATATTTTTATTGAAAATGTTTCTATAAAAATTTTATTGAATATTTTTTTGCAAAAAAATATTTTTATCAAAAATTTTTCTATAATAAAATATTTTTATGGAAGATTTTATAGAAAATTGTCATTTTTGTATAGGAAAATTTCACTTGTAAGTAGACCAAGTCGGTCTAATTTATAGTATTAAAAACATTGTTAAATTTTATTAAATGTAGTTTATAGAACGTTTGTTTTTAAGAAACTTTTACATCTTCATTAGCTGTGAATACATTTAAAAACTTTAAGAAACATTTAAGAAAACAGAATGTAATTCAAAATGAGCTAATCAAAATTCTCGCTGGAGAAAAAAATTTATATAACTTTTAACTATATTCTATGTAATAATGAAGTAAACATTTGGCTTAAAAGTTTGAAGAAAAATTTAACTTGATATACAAAGGAAAAACTATATATCTCTTTCAAGCACTTAATTATAATATTGTTTAAAAATAAACTTGCAAAATACCTCTTTGTATATTATATATTTTTATATATGTCAGGGGTAATTAGAAGAAGACAACTAAACTTTATATGAGGAATAAAATTTAAAGTTCAAAAGTTTTACAATTGTATTGATGTTCTTACATTTTTATATCTCACAGCAACAAATCATAATTGTTTGAAAAGTTTCCTACAAAAATAGCAAATCTTTGAAAAATTTCCTGTAAAAATAGTAAACTTTTGAAAAACTTCCTATCAAATAATAAATTTTGAAAAAATTTCCTATAAAAATAGTAAATTTTTAAAAAAATTTCCTATAAAAATAGTAAATTTTAAAAAAAATTTCCTATAAAAATAGTAAATTTAAAAAAAATAACCTATAAAAATTAGAAATTTTTGAAAAATTTTCTATAAAAATTTTTGAAAAATTTCCTATAAAAATAGGAAATTTTTGAAAAGTTTCCTAAAAAAATAGTAAATTTTTCAAAAACTTTCCAATAAAAAGAGTAAATTTTTCAAAAATTTGCAATACAAATAATAAAATTTTGGAAATTTTCCTTTAAAAATAATAAATTTTTTAAAAAATTCCTATAAAAATAGTGAATTTTTGAAAAGTTTCCTATAAAAATAGTAAATTTTAAAAAAAATCCTATAAAAATAGTAAATTTTTAAAAAATTCCTATAAAAATAGTAAATTTTTAAAAAATTTCCTATAAAAATGGTAAATTTTTTTAAAAATTTCAAAAGTAAAAAAAACGTAAATTTTTGAAAAGTTTCCTTTACAAATAGAAAATTTTTGAAATTGCCTACAAAAAATAGCAATTAAAAAAAAAATCCTTCAAAACTTGTAAATATTTTATAAGTTTCCTACAGAAATAGGAAATACTTGAATAATTTTCTATAAAAATAGTAAATTTTTGAAAAACATCCTAAAAAAAGTACATTTTTGAAAATTTTTGTATAAAATTAGTTAAGTTTTGAAAAATTTCCTGTACAATTAGTATATTTTTGAAAAATTTCCTATAATAATAGTAAATTTCTGAAAAAATTAGTAAAATTTTGAAAATTTTCCTATAAAAAAAGAAAAAATTAAAAAATTTCCAATAAAACTAGTAAACTTTGAAAATTTTCTTATAGAAATATTAAAATTTTGAAAATTTTCCTTTAAGAAAGTAAATTTTTGAAAAATTTTCTATAAAAAAAGTAAATTTTTGAAAAATTTCCTACCAAAATAGTAAACTTTTGAAAAATTCCTTACAAAAATAGTAACTTTTTAAAATATTTCCTTTAAAAATAGTAAAATTTAACTATTTTTATAGGAAAAATTTCAAAATTTTACTATTTTTATAGAAAAATGTTCAGTCTCTCACTATATTACAGAAATTCTTAAAAATTTTACTATTTTTATAAGAAAATTTTCATTTTTATTATTTGTAAAGGAAAATTTTACTATTTTTTAGGAAAATGTTCAATATTTTACTATTTTGATAGGAAAATTATCAAAAATTTAAAATTTTTGTTTTTTTTTAAATTTACTATTTTTATAAAAACTTTTTCATAACTTTACTATTTTTTTATAAGTAATTTTTCAAAAGTTTACTATTTTTATAGGAAATTTTCAAAAATGTACTTTTTTGATAGGAAATTTTTCAAAAATTTACTATTTTTTATGAAATTTTTCAAAAATTTACTATTTTTATAGGAAATTTTTCAAAGAATTACTTTTTTTATAGGAAATTTTTAAAAAATGTATTTCTTTTATAGGAAATTTTTCAAAAATTTCCTATTTTTATAGGGAATTTTTCAAAAATTTCCTATTTTATAGTGAATTTTTCAATAATTTCCTATTTTTATAGGGAATTTTTCAAAAACTTCCTATTTTTATAGGAAATTTTTCAAAAATTTCCTATTTTTATAGGAAATTTTTTAAATTTTTTTATAGAAAATTTTTCGAAAATTTTCTGTTTTTATAGGAAATTTTTCAAACATTTCCTATTTTTATAGGAAATTTCTCAAAAATTTCTTATTTTTATAAGAAATTTTTCAAAAATTTCCAATTTTTATAGGAAAATTTTCAAAAATTTCCTATTTTTATAGGAAATTTTTCAAAAATTTCCTATTTTTATAGGAAATTTTTCAAAAATTTCCTATTTTTATAGGAAATTTTTCAAAAATTTCCTATTTTTATAGGAAATTTTTCAAAAATTTTCTATTTTTATAGGAAATTTTTCAAAAATTTTCTATTTTTATAGGAAATTTTTCAAAAATTTTCTATTTTTATAGGAAATTTTTCAAAAAATTCCTATTTTTATAGGAAATTTTTCAAAAATTTCCTATTTTTATAGGAAATTTTTCAAAAATTTCCTATTTTTATAGGAAATTTTTCAAAAATTTCCTATTTTTATATGAAATTTTTCAAAAATTTCCTATTTTTATAGGAAATTTTTCAAAAATTTCCTATTTTTACAGGAAATTTTTCAAAAATTTCCTATTTTTACAGGAAATTTTTCAAAAATTTCCTATTTTTTTAGGAAATTTTTCAAAAATTTCCTATTTTTATAGGAAATTTTTCAAAAATTTCCTATTTTTATAGAAAATTTTTCAAAAATTTCCTATTTTTATAGGAAATTTTTCAAAAATTTCCTATTTTTATAGGAAATTTTTCAAAAATTTCCTCTAAAAATAGTAAAATTTTAAAATTTTTATATAAAAATAGTAAAATTTTGAAATTTTTCTATAAAAATAGTAAAATTTTAAAAATTTTCGTATACAAATAGTAAAATTTTGGAAATTTTCCTATAAAAATAGTAAAATTTTGGAAATTTTCCTATAAAAATAGTAAGATTTTGAAAACTTACTTATAAAATTAGTAAAATTTTGAAGCACAATAAACACAATAAAGTTTTGAAAATATTTCTATAAAAATTGTAAAATTTTGAAAAAATTTTTTATTAAATAAGTAAAATTTTGAAAATTTTTGTATAAAAATAGTAAATTTTTGAAAATTTGCATTTTTATAGGCAAAGTTGAAAATTGTCCTTTAGAAAAATAGTAAAATTTAGAAAATTTTCCTCTCTGTGTGATCCAATAATATATTTATAGTTTTTCTGAATTTTAATATAACTAATCTTATTATCATTAAATATTTTCCTATTTACAACTAAAAACATATTTCCTTAATTAACCACATTTTGTTGAATTTAAATTTAATTTTTGAGCAACATTTTAATGTCATTTTAATATCATTAACATATTTCAATTTCAAATAGATAATGAAATTTATAAACACTAGTAATTGATTTGTTTAGACACTAAATACTTGAAACTAAATTAGGACAATTGTTGTTAGAAAATATAATATAATTTAAAACATATTTTAGTTCAATGTCACATTTAAATTGTGGATATAGATTGAATGGCCCGAGGGGAAAATTAATGCAAAAATATTTATATAAACTTGAATTTATTTAGTTATGCATGACATCATTGGCTAAATATTTATTTTAAATAAATAATTTACCAATTAATTTAAGCATATAATTTTATGAAATTTAATTTATACATACGAGGGTGGGTTGATAAGTCGCTAGCAGCTTCTAAAAGTTTTCAAAATTTTAATGACTTATTGACCCAGCCTCGTATTTATATTTATTCTACTTCATTTAAATTCAAATGTGCAATTGTAGATATTGATACATTTTAAATACCTTCTATTGTATTAATATGTAAGTTATCTTTTGCATGTGAAATCTTCAAATTGATCCAAGTATCAATTAAGATTATTGAGATAAGATTAAATGGATATGTAATTCTATTTATAAGAAAAAAAAAAAAGATTATTTTCTAATTGTTTAAATTTTCTGGAGTAAATAATTTAAAATTTAACAAGTGTTATTTGTATAATTAGATTTTCACATAATTACTATAATTAGGCAAATTAAAAATGGTTATTTTAAAAAGTTTAACAAAGGATTATTTCGAATTAAATTTGTGAATTTTTGAAAAATTTCCTGTAAAAACAGGAAATTTTTCAAAAATTTCCTATAAAAATAGGAAATTTTTGAAAAATTTTCGGGAAAAATAGTAAAATTTCGCCATAAAAATAGTAATGTTTTGAAAACTTTTCTATAAAAATAGTAAATTTTAAAAATTTTCCTATATAAATAGAAATCTTTGAAAATTTTCTTATGAAAATAAAAATTTTCTTAAAAAAATTATAAAATTTTTAAAAATAGTAAAATTTTCGAAATCTTTCTATAAAAATAGTAAAACTTTGAACATTTTTTTATAAAAATAGTAAAATTTGGAAAATTTTTCTACAAAAAATAGTAAAATTTACCTATAAAATAGTAAAATTTACTATTTTTATATGAAATTTTTCAAAAATTTACTATTTTTATAGGAAATTTTTCAAAGAATTACCATTTTTATAGGAAAATTTTTCAAAAATTTAGTTCTTTTATAGGAAATTTTTCAAAAATTTTGTTCTTTTATAGGAAATTTTTCAAAAATTTTGTTCTTGTATAGGAAATTTTTCAAAAATTTACTATTTTTTTAAGGATATTTTTTAAAAATTTACTATTTTTATTGAAACATTTTCAAAACAATTTTTTTGGAAAAAAATTACTTGGAAAAAAATTACTGTTTTATAGGAAAATTTTTACTATTTTTATAGGAAATTTTTTGAAAAATCTCCTATAAAAATATTAAAATTTTAAAAATTTTAAAAATTTTCCTATAAAAATGGTAAAAATTTTCCTATAAAAATACTAAAAATTTTCCTATAAAAATAGTACAATTTTTCCTATAAAAATAGTAAAATTTTTCCTATAAAAATAGTAAAATTTTTCCTATAAAAATAGTAAAATTTTTCCTATAAAAATAGTAAAAATTTTCCTATAAAAATAGTAAAAATTTGCCTATAGAAATAGTTAGAATTTTCCTATAAAAATAGTAAAAATTTTCCTATAAAAATAGTAAAAATTTTCCTATAAAAATAATTAAAAATTTTCCTATAAAAATAGTTAGAATTTTCCTATAAAAAAAGTTAAAATTTTCCTATAAAAATACTAAAAATTTTCCTATAAAAATACTAAAAATTTTCCTATAAAAATAGTAAAAATTTTCCTATTAAAGTAATAAAATTTTTCCTACAAAAATAGTAAAAATTTTCCTATAAAAATAGTAAAAATTTTCCTATAAAAATAGTAAAAATTTTCCTATAAAAGTAGTAAAATTTTTCCTATAAAAATAGTAAAAATTTAACTATAAAAATAGTAAAAATGTTCCTATAAAAATAGTAAAAATTTTCCTATAAAAATAGTAACATTTTTAAACTTTCCTTTAAAAATAGTAAATTTTAAAATGTTTCATATAAAAATATTAAAATTTTTAAAAGTTTTCTATAAAAATAGAAGCTTTTGAAATTTTTTTTATAAAAATAGTAAAATTTTTAAAAATTTTCTTACAAAAATATTAAAATTTTTAAAAATAGTAAAATTTTCAAAATCTTTCTATGAAAATAGTGAAATTTTAAAAATTTTTCTACAAAAAAAGTAAAATTTTCCTATAAAATAGTAAAGTTTTGAAATTTTCCTTAAAAAATAGTAAAACTTTAAAAAATGTTCTATAAAAATAGTAAAACTTTCCCTTGAAAATAAAAAAATTTTGAAAATTTTTCCATAAAGAGGTAAAATTAAAAAAAAAATTCTATAACAATAGTTAAGTTTGGAAAATTTCTTATAAAGATAGTAAATCTTGAATAACTTCCTATAAAAGTAATAAAATTTTGAAATTTTTCCTATAAAAGTACCAAAATTTTGAAAATTTGTGGTTGTCTTAAGTTGATTGAATATTAATACTTTCAATATACAAAATTTATCTTTATTATTTTACAATTTAATGAAAATTAAAAAAAAATCTTTATACAAAAATCTTTTGAATACATTATTATTTGCTGGGATAAAATCACTTCACATGTTGTTTGATGTCCTTTATATTAAAATTACAAGTTTTCAATGTCATTTTGGCTGAATAATGCCACTGGTGAAGCTGCCAATTGCTTTTATTGATGTATTTTTAAGCAGTCAGACACATAAGACGTGTTTGGATTTTCGAATCATTAAAAGTTAAATGACATAAAGAATATTCTGCCAAAAGGTTTATTCGAAATAAAACAAATACAAGCATATATTCAAAAATACATATTGCAGAAATATTATTCGAAATATACAATATTTTAATTCGCAGGTGTAAAGGTAAATACATAAATTAATAATTACAAATTGTAATAAAAACATTTTTAAAACATTAAAGACATTCGTGTTTCTGTTATTAATCTTCAATTGTTTTTAATGTAATCAATGCAGTTTTCATTCATGATTTTAATATTTTCAAAATCTAGGTGGAAAAACATTAAAATCAAGCCATAATATTATAACAGGCAATACCGAATCAATTATGCCCTTTCCTTTACTCAATTTCAAACGAAAAATTTTGATGAAATTTTTCTTATAGAAAAGTTTTGATAAAATTTTTCTTATAGAACAATTTTTATGAAATTTTTCTGATAGAATATTTTTGAAGAAATTTTTCTTATAGAAAAATATTAATGAGATTTTTCTTATAGAAAAATTTTGATGAGATTTTTCATAAAGAAAAATTTTGATAAATAGTTTCTTTTAGAAAAAATTTAATGAAATTTTTCTTTTAAAAAAATTTTAATGAGATTTTTTTTATAAAAAAAAATGTTGATGAAATTGTTCTTATAGAAAAATTTTGATGAAATTTTTCTAATCGAAAAATTTTGATGACATTTTTCTTATAGAAAAATTTTGATGAAATTTTTCTAGTATAAAAATTTTAATGAAATTTTTCTAATAGAAAAATTTTAATAAAATTTTTCTTATAGAAAAATTTTGACGAAATTTTTCTTATAGAAAAATTTTTATGAAATTTTTCTTATAGAAAAATTTTGATGAAATTTTTTTTATAGAAAAATTTTGATGAAATTTTTCTTATAGAAAAATTTTGATGAAATTTTTCTTATAGAAAAATGTTGATGAAATTTTTCTTATAGAAAAATGTTGATGAAATTTTTCTAATAGAAAAATGTTGATGAAATTTTTCTAATAGAAAAATTTTAATGAAATTTTTCTAATAGAAAAACTTTAATGAAATTTTTCTAATAGAAAAATTTTGATAAAATTTTTCTTATAGAAAAATTTTGATGAAATTGTTCTTATAGAAAAATTTTGATGAAATTTTTCTTATAGAAAAATGTTGATGAAATTTTTCTTATAGAAAAATGTTGATGAAATTCTTCTTATAGAAAAATGTTGATGAAATTCTTCTTATAGAAAAATGTTGATGAAATTCTTCTTATAGAAAAATTTTGATGAAATTTTTCTTATAGAAAAATTTTGATGAAATTTTTCTTATGGAAAAATTTTGATGAAATTTTTCTTATGGAAAAATTTTGATGAAATTTTTCTTATAGAAAAATTTTGATGAAATTTTTCTTATAGAAAAATTTTGATGAAATTTTTGGAAAAATTTTGATGAAATTTTTCTTATGGAAATATTTTGATGAAATTTTTCTTATTGAAAAATTTTGATGAAATTTTTCTTATGGAAAAATTTTGATGAAATTTTTCTTATAGAAAAATTTTGATGAAATTTTTCTTATAGAAAAATTTTGATGAAATTTTTCTAATAGAAAAATTTTGATAAAATTTTTCTTATAGAAAAGTTCTGACGAAATTTTTCTTATAGCAAAATTTTGATGACATTTTTCTTATAGAAAAATTTTGATGAAATTTTTCTTATAGAAAAATGTTGATGAAATTTTTCTTATAGAAAAATTTTAATGAAATTTTTCTTATAGAAAAATATTGATGAAATTTTTCTTATAGAAAAATTTTGATGAAATTTTTCTTATAGCAAAATTTTGATGAAATTTTTCTTATAGAAAAGTTTTGATGAAATTTTTCTTATAGCAAAATTTTGATGAAATTTTTCTTATAGAAAAATTTTGATGAAATTTTTGTTATCGAAAAATGTTGATAAGATTTTTCTTATAAAGAAATTTCGTTAAAATTTTACTTAAACTTGTTAGTATATGCAGTAAAAATGTAAACGTAATGACAAATTTATTTACTCGTTGTGTAGGGTATAACAAACTTCACTGCCCTAGATTTTGATAAGATTATTTTAAGTATCTCTTCAAATACTTAATATCGACTCACAACAGAGTTCAATAATCTTGAGGCTTATATAAAAAAGATTCTTGTCTATCACAAAAAAACGTTATTACCATGGGTGTTTTTAATATGTAAATATATGTTTGAAATTAAAAACAAATGCTTATTAGAATATCAAAATATTTAAATATTAAATACAATGACATAAACGATATAATTTCTTAAAATTTTTCTTGATTTTTATACCCACCATCAAAGAGAGATTGTCATTCCGTTTGTAATTTCCTTAATATTGGCTCAAAAATAAAAAACGATATACATTTTGTATCCTTATGAAATTCTAAGACGATTAAGCGATGTCCGTCTGTCTGTCTGTCTGTCTGTCTGTCTGTCTGTCTGTCTGTCTGTCTGTCTGTCTGTCTGTCTGTCTGTCTGTCTGTCTGTCTGTCTGTCCGTCTGTCTGTCTGTCTGTCTGTTTGTCCGTCTGTCTGTCTGTCTGTCTGTCTGTCTGTCTGTCTGTCTGTCTGTCTGTCTGTCTGTCTGTCTGTCTGTCCGTCTGTCTGTCCGTCTGTCTGTTCGTCTGTCCGTCTGTTTGTCTATTGAAATCACGATAACGCCTAAACGAAAGGAGATACCTCACTGAAACTTGGTATAAACATTCTTCATCTGTTAGAAAATTTTGGTATTTATTGGGCAAAATCGGTTAACATTTGATCATAGCTCCAGTATAACCTTGTCTAGGCTAATCGCTTATTTGCTTATAAATGACAAATTATAACAGCTATGATAACATTATTTGGTATCTAGAAGTTTTACATAAGCACTAGGTAGCATATAAAATTTAATCGAAATCGGTTCACATTTAACCATAGCTCCCATATAAAAAACTTACGGAAACAGCCTTAATTCCACCTGAAATTCACTTAAATGCCAATAAATGATAGACTTGTTATAGCTTTAACCACTAAATTTAGCACAAGGAAGTCTTACATAAATGCCAGCCAGTGTGCAAAATTTTGTCACAATCGGTCACCATTTGACCATAGCTCCCATATAAAAAACTTACGGAAACACAAAAATACAAAAAGAAAAAGGGGGTTTATGTCCGTCTGTCCGTTAGATGACATTGATATTATGGGGAGCCTATTGCCGAGAAGGAATTTAATAAAATGGGTCTAGTTGTCTATGAAAAGTATTTAAAAATGATCCTGAAGGAACTTGTAGAAGATAATGTCCGAAACTTGGATAGAAAGATCGAGTAAAATAATATTTTTCAAAGCTTGTCCTACTTAATATAAGTAAAAATATTAGTTTAAATATATTCAATATGAATTGATATTATTACAAGTATCAGTAGAGTAGTTGATACTACTAAAATGTGTTACTATTGGCACTAGTATTTGTAATAGTATTAGTATATACTACTAATGGTATTTGTATTGGTATTTAAATTAGGGACCGAAAATAACTGTTATTTTTGAATTTTTAATTAAAAAAAGCAACCTCAAGGAAATGTTGGAGAATAAAACCATGTATACCATTTTGATAGTCTTGGACCAAATTTTCGTAAAATGAGATGCTTTTTAAAAATCGGATTTTTATTTTTTAGAAAAAACTTAACAGTTATTTATTGATTTTTATCTTTTTGAGCAAAAAAAAAACAGTTATTTTTAACTTTTATTTTTTTCGAGCAAAAATAAAAGTTATATTTTAGCAAAAATACCAGTTATTTTTGACTTTTATTATTTCGAGCATGTTATTTTCTGACTTTTATTTTTTCGTGCAGAAATAAAAGTTATTTTTTGACTTTTATTTTTTCGAGCAGAAATAAAAGTTATTTTTGTGTTTTCAATCCCAATTATGATTGCAAGACTCAACTCAATTAATTTTTAAGAATATGCAAATTATTTTTACTGAAAAAATATCTCTGTTTGAAATAAAGTCAAAAATAAACTGTTTGAAATAAAATCAAAAATAACTGTTATTTTTGTTCGAAAAAATAAATGTTAAAAAATAACTTTTATTTTTGCTCGAAAAAAATAAAAGTAAAAAAAAAATGTTATTTTTTATCGAAATAGTAAAAGTCAAGAAATAATTTTTATTTCTGCTCGAAAAAATAAAAGTCAAAAAATAACTTTTATTTTCTGACTTTTACGATAAAAGTTATAACAGTTACGGTCCCCGATTTAAATTGATGTTCTCATTTAGAAAATACTTTTCCAATATCATCGAAAATACATTTCTAATATCGTATGCAATATTTTTCAATTTATCAAATAAATTTTATTTCTTTTACTTTTTTTCTTCTCCGACATTCATTATTTTAGCCTTTTTTCTTGTTTTTTTCCAATTATGGCAGATAAATATCTTATATTTCGTTCATGTTTCAGTTATTTGTACTTGTAACATTTTTAGTGTGAAGTTTGAAGAATGTTATTGTTTTCCTGTTCCCTTTTTCAAATTAACAAATAAATCCTTTTTGTACAGGTTCTTTTTTCTCTTTTTTTTATAGGATTATATGCCTAGGTAGGTTTTATTGCACTGGGCAACAGAATTACTATTTTCAAGACCTGTGACGATATAATGAACCTTCAGAAATGGATATAAGTAATACCTCTACAGATATATACCATGGACTTGATTTTTTTTAATACAAGAGAAAAATTTTAAACAAAAGCAGATTCATTTTGGTATGGATCTCAATTAAAAACTAAAATATTGTGAATGTTAAGTAATACCAATCTGGAAAAACTAATAAAATTGGAGATGTATGAACTCAAAATCCTAGAAGGTAGTATTACTGGTCTTGCCAATCTATGGTCTTGTGGACTCTCCCACTTGAGGAATCCTCTTTATAATCTTATCTAGTTTAACCTATTTGATGACAACTTTTAATAAAAATGAAATTGCGGTCTGAATAATTTTTGTAACAAAATAGGATATCTACTATCAGAGGTTACTTTTAAGAAAAAATCTAAATTTTAAAACTATTAGGAGCAATTTTCTTGTTGCACAGTGTTATTTTACAAACCAGTAACCTAACAAGCAAAGAAGTGAATGTCAAGTTGTATACATTTACATGGTATATTAAGCGAGGGTAGATACATTTCAAAAACCTGCAAACAAATTTCATATACACTTGTATAACGCCATACAAACGAAAAGTATAATTTAATTTTATAAAATTAAACTTATCCCTCGTATCTATATAACGTTACCTTACATTTAAGTATGTGTGTATATGTGTAACTGTTTTTCTATTGTACCTATAGAAATGTACTATTTTACACCTTTTTCTTGTTTTTTCGTTACTTTCATAGTCTTTTTCTCATTTTTATTTTTGTATTATTTTTTTTTGAAAATGTATACGTTATTACATGCCTATTACTCTTACTATATATGTATGTATTTATATAAAATGATGGGTATGTCTGTATTTGCAGTCATATGTATTTGTTTGATTGTGTTCTTGTTTGTAACAGATGAGTTGAAATCAACATGATAAATATGTCCCTGGGTAATAATTTTCTTTTTTGTGTACGTGTAAAGCCTGCAAGGTAATCATTATGTTCAGCTTTTTTTCTAACATTGCTACTAAGGTATTAGCGGCATACTAAGTACGACCGTAAGCTTGATTGACGCTTTTAAAATAGAAATTTTATAATTTTTCTGAGAATTATTTAAATGGTAAAATAAAGAAAATATTAAAAAGCTGTATTTATAGGAAATTTTTGGAAAATTGACTATTTATGGGAATTTTTCGCAAATTTACTTTTTCGAAAATTGACTTTTTATAGGAAATTTTTCGAAAATTGACTATTTATAGGAAATTTTTCGAAAATTTACTATTTATAGGAAATTTTTCTAAAATTTGCACATTATAGTAAATTTTTCGAAAATTTACTATTTATAGGAAATTTTTCAAAAATTTACTATTTATAGGAAATTTTTCAAAATTTTACTATTTATAAGAAATTTTTTATAAATTTATTACTTAAAGGAAATTTTTTAAAAATTTACTATTTATAGAAAATTTTTTAAAAATTTACTATTTGTAGAAAATTTTTTAAAAATTTACTATTTATATTTATAGGAAATTTTTTAAAAATTTACTATTTATAGGAAATTTTTCGAAAATTGACTTAAAGTAAAGTAATTGACTTAAAGTAAAGTAAATTTTTCAAAAATTGACTATTTATAGGAAATATTTCGAAATTTGACAATGTATAGGAAATTTTTCGAAAATTGTTTATTTATAGGAAATTTTTCGAAAATTGACTATTTATAGGAAATTTTTCGAAAATTGTTTATTTATAGGAAATTTTTCGAAAATTGACTATTTACAGGAAATTTTTTGAAAATTGACTATTTATAGCAAATTTTTTGAAAATTGACAAATTATAGGAAATTTATCGAAAATTGATGAATTATAGGAAATTTATCGAAAATTGACAAATTATAGGAAATTTTTCGAAAATTGACTATTTATAGTAAATTTTTCAAAAATTGACTATTTATAGGAAATTTTTCAAAAATTGACTATTTATAGGAAATTTTTCAAAAATTGACTATTTATAGGAAATTTTTCAAAAATTGACTATTTATAGGAAATTTTTCAAAAATTGACTATTTATAGGAAATTTTTCGAAAATTGACTTTTTATAGGAAATTTTTCGAAAATTGACTTTTTATAGGAAATTTTTCGAAAATTGACTATTTATAGGAAATTGTTCGAAAATTGACTATTTGTAGGAAATTTTTCTAAAATTCACTATTTATAGGAAATTTTTCGAAAATTGACTATTTCAAGGAAATTTTTCGAAAATTGACTATTTCAAGGAAATTTTTCGAAAATTGACTATATATAGGAAATTTTTCGAAAATTGACTATTTATAGGAAATTTTTCGAAAATTGACTATTTATAGGAAATTTTTCGAAAATTGTTTATTTATTGGAAATTTTTCGAAAATTGACTATTTATAGAAAATTTTCCGAAAATTGTTTATATAAAGGAAATTTTTCAAAAATTTACAATTTATAGGAAATTTTTCGAAAATTGTCTATTTATAGGAAATTTTTCGAAAGCTGACTATTTATAGGAAACTTTTCGAAAATATACTATATATAGGAAATTTTTCGAAAATTTACTATTTATAGGAAATTTTTTTGAAAATTGACTATTAATACGAAATTTTTCGAAAATTTACTATTTATAGGAAATATTTCAAAAATTTACTATTTGTAGGAAATTTTTCAAAAATTTACTATATATAGGAAATTTTTAAAAAATTGACTATTTCTAGGAAAATTTTCGAAAATTAACTATTTATAGAAATTTTTCGTAAATTGACTTTTTATAGGAAATTTTTTGAAAATTGACTTTTTAATGGAAATTTTTCTATATGTAGGAAATTTTTCGAAAATTGAATATTTATAGGAAACTTTTCGAAAATTTACTATCTATAGAAAATTTTCCGAAAATTGTTTATTTAAAGGAAATTTTTCAAAAATTGACTATTTATAGGAAATTTTTCGAAAATTTACTATTTACAGGAAATTTTTTGAAAATTGGCTATTTATAGGAAATTTTTCGAAATTTGCCTATTTGTAGAAATATTTTCGAAAATTGACTATTTAAAGGAAATTTTCGAAAATTGCCTAGTTATAGAAAATTTTTCGAAAATTGTTTATTTATAGGAAATTTTTCGAAAATTGTTTATTTATGGGAAATTTTTCGAAAATAAATTATTTATAGGAAATTTTTCTAAAATTTACTTTTTATAGGAAGTTTTTCGAAAATCTACTATTTATAGGAAATTTTTCGAAAATTGACTATTCATAGGAAATTTTTCGAAAATTGACTACTTAAAGGAATTTTTTTGAAAACTGACCATTTATAGGAAATTTTTCGAAAATTTACTATTTATAGAAAATTTTCCGAAAATTGTTTATATAAAGGAAATTTTTCAAAAATTTACAATATATAGGATATTTTTCGAAAATTGTCAATTTATAGGAAATTCTTCGAAAGCTGACTATTTATAGAAAACTTTTCGAAAATATACTATATATAGGAAATTTTTTCGAAAATTTACTATTTATAGTAAATTTTTTTGAAAATTGACTATCAATACGAACTTTTTCGAAAATTTACTGTTTATAGGAAATATTTTAAAAATTGACTATTTATAGGAAATATTTCAAAAATTTACTATTTATAGGAAATTTTTAAAAAATTGACTATTTATAGGAAATTTTTCGCAAATTGACTATTTCTAGGAAAATTTTCGAAAATTAACTATTTACAGAAATTTTTCGTAAATTGACTTTTTATAGGAAATTTTTTGAAAATTTACTATTTGTAGGAAATTTATCGAAAATTGTCTATTTATTGGAACTTTTTCGAAAATTGACTATTAATAAGAAATTTTCCAAAAATTTACTTTTTATAGAAAATTTTTCGAAAATTGACTATTTATAGAAAATTTTCCGAAAATTGTTTATTTAAAGGAAATTTTTCAAAAATTGACTATTTATAGGAAATTTTTCGAAAATTGTAATTATCATAGTATGACAACAATTCGTATTGACCAATTACTTCAAAGACAGAAAAGTAGTTAAATATTTTTTTTTTTATCTTTGTTTATGTTTGCAAAACACATCAGGATATATTGCACATACGACTATATCTTCACAGGACTACTCACATGTTCAACTCCTTAATACTCCTCAGCTTAAAAATGGTAATAAGTGAAAAATGTGTTAAATCAAAAGTATTGAGGTGTATGTATTACACAAAATGTCTACAGTCTATCTACTGGTAATAAACTGAAAGGTGTGAAAAATATAATATAATACCTACATACAAAAATAAATTACTCTTTATGAAAGAACATTAAAAATTAATGTCAAAGTGTTAACAAAGCAGAAAAACATAAGAAATGTAAGGAAAAAAGGCAACATCATACAAGACAAGTATAACATAAAATGAATTATAATTTGATCATTAATCAACACTTATCATGTCGTTGAGTCGGTCGGTCGCTCGTATTGCACTGCGAATGATTCTGAATTGTTTTTTCGATGATAAATCTGACCAATAAATTTTGCAGCCAAAATGGCAAGTCAATCATTTGGAATATTTGTCTCATTTTTTTTTTGCTGTAGGTGTTTGTTGGTAAATGCTGCTTTGTTTTTCTTAAGAAGATTTAATACTGATTGATTGATTTTCAACTTTAATCTGCTAAAAAATAATACATTTTAAATTAACTGGAAATTTATTTTAATGTGAAAGTTGATTCTCTTATTTCCTTATTATTGTATGTACTTACCATAATCCTATAAGAATTGAAGTTATTTGATAAGTTATCAAGATGATTATTTTTTATTTTTGCTTAAATTGATTTAAATAAAATGCTAAAAGGTGGCTTAAGAATTTCTAAGGAAATATACGCATTTCGTTGACATACGCAAAATATGTAAATATGCTCAAAAACCAAAATTTGTTTGCATGTGTGTCTGTCTATATAAGGCCTATACGAAAGGAGCTAAGTCACTGAATTCGGCAAAAATATTCTTCATTTCTTGGAAAATGTTGGTACTGAATTTTGGCGAAATACCATATTCTGCTGCAAAAAGGCTTTTTTAAGTATCACTTTTCAAAATTTTGATAATGCTATTTTATAGCGAAGAATATGACGATGAAAAATCTGTATTTTTTATTAGTTATGTATATATGTATGTATGTATATCAAAAATCGGTTAAAGTCAGCTAAATGTTAGACGAACATTTATGGGAGATATTTCGACTGGCAAAATGTGGGTGTCAATTTTATTTAAGTCTGAGATCTTGTTTTTATTTTAAAGAAAAGAAAGTTTATTGCATACCTGGTTTGGGAGATATGAGCTCATCAAGATTATTCTATAAAATTCAACCTTGTCTTTTTTCACCACTAAGGTCAAATGCGTTCTTGTATTTTTTACAAACATTTTCTCCGTTATTTTGACTTATATGAGAGCTATTGTCAAATGTGGACCGATTATATTGAAATTTAGCAAATTGATTACAGTTTTTACAGAATTTATGTATGTAAAAATATTGTCATTATCTTCAGAGTTACGAGCGTTTTGCCAGCCTCCCAGAAGGACGGACTGAGATTGTTAAATCGACTCAGGGTGGGTCTAAGATAAATATTTCTATACGTTTCATACAACAGCAAAAACTTATAATACCCTTTCCATCTATGGTCGTGAAGGGTATAAAAATGGTGGTCCAGGGCAGGTGCCCCAAGGAGTCAATGGATTATAACCAAAATTAATAGAGCTCTCACCTGAAGCAACTATTAGACGTGTGTCGAATTTAATTAAATTTAGTTTAGAGTTAGGCCTTATAGATTGATAATAAAACAAGTAAGAAAGCGCTATAGTCGGTCAAGCCCGACCATACGATACCCTTCACCACTAAGGTCAAAGGTGTTATTTTTACTGTATTAAGACAAATGTTTACTAAATTTCGCCATCATACAAACATTTTCTCAAAACTTATATATTCAACCTGTTTCCGTCATTTGGACTTATATGAAAGCTAGGGTCAAATGTGGACCGATTATCTCGAAATTTAGCAAATTGACTACAGTTGTTACAAAAATTATGTATGCAAAATAAACTCAAAATTTTCATTATCTTTAGATTTACGAGCGTTTTAGTGATTTTTTGTCTTATTTAGTGCGTTTTTAAAGAAGAGTTTGTATGGGAGCTATGGTAAAATGTTGACCGATTTCAAATTCAAAGCAGTATTTGTTTTAAATTTCATGAAAAAATATTTATATTTGTGGCCAATATATCAATTCCGGGAAGTGGGACCTGTTTCGACCAATTTCAATAGCCATGGTCCCAATATCAAAAAAATTACCTGTGCCAAATTTCATTAAATTATCTTTAGAATTGCGACCTGTAGTTTGATTACAAGGTTTACATGGGGGTCCAGCCAGCCAGCCAGACGGACGGACGGACGGACATCGCTAAATCGACTCAGAAAGTGAATCAAAGCCTATTGGTATGCTAAAAGATGGGTCTAAGACAAATATTTATATGCGTTACAAACATCAGCACAAACTTATAATACCCGTTCCACCTATGGTGGTGAAGAGTATAAATACATGAAGAAATAGGGTTCCGAGGCAGGTAACACAAGAAATCGAGAGATTTCAATAAAAATTAGAGTTTTTTCATAAATCAACTAATAAATGTCATTAAATTATGTCCATGGTCAACTATATTTGCCGTTCGAATAAAAGGGTTAAAATAATTCATATTATTATACCGAACATCAAAAAGAATGGGGAAATATTGAGATTATCATTGAGCAATGTCTGTCTGTCGTAGGTTGTTGGAAGCTGAGTTCAAATATATTATTTGTTTTAATAAAACAACAACAAAAAGTTTTTGTTGTTGTTTTAGAATTGCTTACCCATAATTACTTTTCTGCAGTTGGTAAGTACTTACCTCCGATGACATCACCATGTTAATGTAATGACTTAAACAGCGAATAAGTAAGTACTTCGTTTTCAATAGTTTAGCTGTTTAAATCCTTATTTGGTAATGAAAAGTTTTGCTGGGCGAATTGGGCTAGTTAGTATTGTTGGTAAAATATTTGACCAATACTTTGCCAAAAATACCAAAATTTTGTCTACATTTTGAATTAGCTGCAGATATTTGAGATATGTTTTAAAATTCATCACAATTTGATAGTGGGCATTTAAGATTCGGCACAGACAAATATAACACTCTAAATTGTTATACCCTTTACCACCATAGGTGGAAAAGGTATTATAAGTTTGTGCTGATGTATGTAACGCATCTTTTAGTATACCAATAGGCTTAGAATCACTTTCTGAGTCGATTTAGCGGTGTCCGTCCGTCCGTCTGGCTGGCTGGACCCTCATGTAAACCTTGTAATCAAACTACAGATCGCAATTCTACAGATAATTGGATGAAATTTAGCACAGATAATTTTCTTGTTAATGGGACTATTGCTATTGAAATTCGTCAAACTAGGTGTATTATTTATGGTACCTCCCATAGGTCCCACTTCTCGGAATTGATATATTGGCCACATATATCAATATTTTTTCATGAAATTTAAACCAAATACTGCTTATGTCAACTAAAATCACTGTACCAAATTTAAAATCGATCCACATTTGACCATAGCTCCCATACAAACTTTCCTTTAAAAACGCACTAAATGAGACAAAAATCACTAAAACGGTCGTAAATCTGAAGATAATGGGAATTTTAAGTTTATGTTTTGCACACATAACAACTGTAATCAATTTGCTAAATTTCGAGATAATCGGTCCACATTTAATCCTACCTCTCATATAAGTCCAAATGTCGGAAGCAGCTTAAATGTATAAGTTTTTAGAAAATGTTTGTATAATGGCAAAAATTAGCAAATATTTGTCTTTATACAGGAAAAACATCACTTTTGACCTAAGTGGTGAAGGGTATCATATGGTCAGGCTTGACCGACTATAGCACTTTCTTACTTGTTTTAAAATGGAAATAACTGTAATTTTGCTATATCTCAAAAACTGTTCTAAATTTGACTATGTCGATTTTATACTTGACCTTTGCGAAAAATTTTCCAAATGTTGAAAAAGTTACAGACACAATAAATTATGCCAATATTTATTTAAATATAATTTAAGCAATTATTTTCAAAAATACAAATTTACTTCCACAATCGTTATAATGGGAAGTTTTAAAAAATAAAACAAAAATAACAAATAACAAGTAAGAAAGCGCTATAGTCGGTCAAGCCGACCATACGATACCCTTCACCACTAAGGTCAAAGGTGTTATTTTTCCTGTGTAAAGACAAACATTTGCTAAATTTTGCCATCATACAAACATTTTCTCAAAACTTATATATTCAACCTGTTTCCGTCATTTGGACTTATATGCGAGCTAGGGTCAAATGTGGACCGATTATTTCGATTTTTGGCAGATTGATTACAGTTGTTACAAAAATTATGTATGCAAAAAATAGACTCAAAATTTCCATTATCTTTAGATTTACGAGTGTTTTAGTGATTTTTTTTGTCTCATTTAGTGCGTTTTTAAAGAAGAGTTTGTATGGGAGCTATGGTCAAATGTGGACCGATTTCAACGAAATTTGATACAGTGATTTTAGTTTACATAAGCAGTATTTGTTTTCAATTTCATGAAAAAATATTGATATTTGTGGCCAATATATCAATTCCGGGAAGTGGGACCTATGGGAGGTACCATAAATAATGGACCGATTTTGACCAATTTCAATAGCCTTGGTCCCATCATCAAAAAAATTATCTGTGCCAAATTTCATTAAATTATCTTTAGAATTGCGACCTGTAGTTTGATTACAAGGTTTGCATGGGGGTCCAGCCAGCCGTCCAGCCAGCCACACGGACGGACGGACATCGCTAAATCGACTCAGAAAGTGATTCTAAGTCTATTGGTATACTAAAAGGTGGGTCTAAGACAAATATTTTTATGCGTTACAAACATCAGCACAAACTTATAATACCCTTTCCACCTATGGTGGTGAAGGGTATAAAAATATTTCGTTACTAAATATCTCAAGGTAAATGAATTTTAATTATTTGTAGAAATTGTATTTAATAACTAAAGAGGATATATCTAAGTTGGTACTCAACTTTGTTGTATTTTAGTATGGAAGATACTTTTAAGGTATAACAGAATGAATTCAACTTCTACTTTAATATAAAGTATACTTTTAAGGTAAAAAAGGATGAAGTCCACTTGTTGCTTTAATGTTTCTTGATACCTTCGTTAATGTGACGCATAAATATTAATAGTTTTATCTTGAAAAAACTTAAGTGAATAAAATGAAACTCAAATATATTGTCATACGTGACATTGGACCCAAAACTTTTCACATTCTAACTACAAAGTGATAAATTATAGGGCATTAATTGTTAATTATGTTCACGTTTATACTGAAACGTCTCCTTGTATCTGAAAATCTTAGTCGGGAATATTTATATGTTTTAGCAAAACAATTTCCTCAATAAAGTTTTATTGGGTTATTTTGGTTGCCCTGAAAGGTTTAACAAGCAATTTAGGCCTAAATTGGCTACAAACAGGACGGAACTAGTAATAAAGATAAGCTTAAGCATCATGACTTGTCATGAAAAGGAAAACTTTTTCAAGATATTGATTAAAAATTATAATAAGTAGTTATGTTTTTCATAATATGATTCAGATTTCATTAGTTTGTATGATTTACTAAAAGTTGGACGATTTGGCGTGATTAACACTAATTAAATATTACATTTAATTTCAAATTACTAACGGAAGTTAACATTTTTTACGCTATTATTTTAATGTAAATTATACGGAATAACTTAACTTAACCCTTAAACTTAGAAGTAGGTAAGTATTTTGGTATTTATTTCATAAACAATTTTATGTAAATAACTCTTTTTATAACTTTGTAATAAAATACAGACTTTTATGCAAAAATAACTAAAGCAATTAAATAGCGAAAAACAACATCTATTATTTAATAGAAGAAAATGCCACAAATTGTAATTAAATAAAAATAAATAGGAAAATTCAAAAGAAGTTGCAAAACTAAATAAAAATGCGCATTAAATTTGGAATTCAAATAAAAACTCTAGAATAACAAGTAAGAAAGTGCTACAGTCGGTCAAGACCGACCATACGATACCCTTCACCATTATGGTCAAAGGTGTTCTTTTTACTGTATAAAGACAAATATTTGCTTAATTTTGCCATCATACAAACATTTTCTCAAAACTTTTATATTTAAGCTGTTTTTGTCAATTTGACTTATATGAGAGCTAGGGTCAAATGTGTACCGATTATCTCAAAATTCTCAATATCTTTAGATTTACGAGCGTTTTAGTGATTTTTGTCTCATTTAGTGCGTTTTTAAAGAAAAGTTTGTATGGGAGCTATAGTCAAATGTGGACCGATTTCAACGAAATACGGTACAGAGATTTAAGTTAACAAAAGTAGTATTTGATTTAAATTTCATGAAAAATTATTGATACTTGTGGCCAATATATCAATTCCGGGAAGTGGGACCCATGGGAGGTACCATAAATAATGGACAGATTTCGACGGATTTCAATTGCCATGGTTCCATTATCAAAAAAATTATCTATGCAGAATTTCATTAAATTATCTTCAGAACTACGACCTGTAGTTTGATTACAAGGGTTACATGGGGGTCCAGCCAGACTGACGGACGGACGGACATCGCTAAATCGACTCAGAAAGTGATTCTAAGCCTATTGGTATACTAAAAGGTGGGTCTAAGACAAATATTTCCATGCGTTACATGCATCGGCACAAACTTTCCAAAAGAATATTTTTACTAAGTTTCAGTGAGCTAGCTCCTCTTATTTAGGCGTTATCGTGATTTCAACAGACAGATAGACAGACGGACATCGCTTAATTGTCTTAGAATTTCATAAGGATTCAGAATATATATTGTTTTTGATTTTTGAGCCAATATTAAGAAAATTACAAACGGAATGACAATCTCAATATAACCCCCATTCTTTTTGATGGTGGGTATAAAAAATTGGCACACGTCTTTGTGTTTATCCAACAAAGAGCTCAACCATTTTGGTTGAAATCCATCCACTCCTTGGGGTGCCTGATTTAGATCCCATGTTTTACTTATTTTTCTTTTCAATATAAGCCGGAATTCTCCACAGAATTTGATTAAATTCGGTACACATCTGTTTGTTAACCCAAAAAACAGCCCTACTAATTTTGCTTAAAATCCGTCGACTCCTACGGGACTAACACTTAAATTCATTTTGATTTAAAAGTTGCGCCTAAACGACTGCAACACTTTTTGCTTAAATTATGCGCAACAATTTACATGACTTTTTTTTAAATTTTGAACTTTTTTCCACGATCGGAAAATTTCTGTGAGTTTTTTTTTTGCTAAATCTGAAGAAGAGAATTTTATCTTTCTCATGGTTATTGTCAGAGCACCAAAAAAAATCGAGCCAACTTAGTTTTGTCCAAAGAAAAACGAAAACACTGAATTTTGTAGAGTTCTTTTGATTTATTGATATCCCCTAAATTATATAAACTATATATATTTATATTTTGGTTGAAATCCGTCGACTCTTATGGGATATACACTTAACTTCAATTTGATTAAAATGTTGCGCCTAAATGACTGCAACACTTTTTGTTTCAATTATGCGTAACAATTTATATGACTGTTTTTTAAATTTTTAACTTTGTTTTGCGATCGGTAAATTTCGGTGAAATTTACCGATCTGAAGAAGTGACTTTAACCTTTCACATGGTTATGGTCAGAACACCAAGAAAAATCGAGTCAACTTAGGTTTTGTCCAAAGAAAAACGAAAACACTGAATCTTGTAAAGTTCTTCTGATATACTGATATCTCCTTAACTATATAGGAGATGAAGTTAATTTCTTCTGCAGACTAAAACCAAGGTTCTATATATTAATTAAATCGACATCAAAACTAAAGTTGTGAAACTATATTCGATGCATGAGCTATTGAGTTTGATGAACAATTTCATCACTTTTTGTTTTAGAAGCACATTTCAATACCATTTTTTACACATTACATAACTCATCCTTAAAAACTATTATTGATTCTTAATATCTAGACTCTTTCTATAGAACTGCACCATTAGATTTTTCAAAAGCGGTTGTCAAAAATGGCTTTATTGGCAGCAGAAATACCATAGTGCGTCAGTTTAGTAATTAAAGGGTAATTTAAATTAATATTGATGCTAATTTACATGTTTCTGGCGTTAGTCTTAAAGAGTTAAATAAATTGGCTTTATTACTACAAAAAAATTAAATTTTATCTAAATATTTACTTTGTTCATTTATATACTTTCATTTTCAAATTCACTTTTTTAAATTTTTCGCCAACAAGCAAAACCGCACTTAATTAAAAAGAAAAACAAATTCATCAACAAAATAGCTTTAGGTAACAACTTAACGCTTAAATAGTGCCTTAGAAATTGAACAATTTTTACACCTGTCGACTGCAAAAATGAATAAAAGGGCAACAGAAAAAATTGCATAAGCAAAAAAAAAAATAAAATTAAATAAAGCAAAATAAATAAAATACTAAATGATGGGTAATAGAAAAATCTAATTTAAAGCATAAAAATCTAAAAATGCAAAACTTTAGAAATTAGATAAAAGAAACATTTTAGTGAATGAAATATTTACTTTATATTTACTTTCTGTTGCATTATATCTTTGGCAATATGGAAGAGTAGCTTAAGTCGAGAGAGAGAGAATTGAGTTAAGGCGTTTATTGCATTACAGAAGCATAAGCGCCTTTTCTTCTGTAATGCAATTAACGCCTTAACTCAATTCTCTCTTATGTCGACTTAAGCTACTCTTCTATATTGCCAAAGATATAAAATTATTATTATTATAATTTTTCAAAAATTTCATATGCGAATGTTAAAGAAAAATCCTATGTTTAATTTAAATTTTTCAAAAATCTCCTATTTCTATTGGAAATTAAAAAAAAATTCTATTTTTATAGGAAATTTTTCAAAAATTTCCTATTTTTATTGGAAATTTTTCAAAAATTTCATATTTTTATAGGAAATTTTTCAAAAATTTACTATTTTTGTATGAAATTTTTCAAAAGTTTACTATTTTTATAGGATTTTTTTTTAAAAATTTATGATTTAAATATAAACATTTTTCAAAAATTTCTTATTTTTGATAGGAAATTTTGGAAAAATGTCTTATTTTAATAGGAAACTTTTCAAAAATTTACTATTTTTGTAGGAAAATTTTTAAAAATTTACTATCTTTAGAGGAAATTTTTCAAAAGTTTACTATTTTTATAGGAATTTTTTTTTAAATTTACTATTTTTATAGGAACGTTTTTAAAAAATTACTACTTTTATGGGAAATTTACTATTTTTATAGGAAAATTTTCAAAAATTTACTATTTTTATAGGAAATATTTGAAAAATTTCTTATTTTTACAGGAATTTTTTAAAAAATTTCTTATTTTTATATTATTAATATTATTTTTATTATTTTTATGAATATTTTTCAAAAATTTCATATTTTTGTTGGAAATTTTTCAAAAATTTACTATTTTTAACGGAAATTTTTCAAAAATTTCTTATGTTTATAGGAAATTTTTCAAAAATTTCTTATTTTTATAGGAAATTTTTCAAAAATTTCTTATTTTTATAGTAAATTTTTCTAAAATTTTCTATTTTTATAGGAAATTTTTTAAAATCTTCTTATTTTTATAGTAAATTTTCAAAAATTTCTTCTTTTGATAGGAAATTTTTCAAAAATTTCTTATTTTTATAGGAAATTTTTCAAAAATTTCTTATTTTTATAGGAAATTTTTCAAAAATGTCTTATTTTTATAGGAATATTTTAAAAAATTTCTTATTTTTATAGGAATATTTTAAAAAATTTCTTATTTTTATAGGAAATTTTTCAAAAATTTCTTATTTTTATAGGAAATTTATAGGAAATTTTTCAAAAATTTCTTATTTTTATAGGAAATTTTTCAAAAATTTCCTATATTTATAGGAAATTTTTCAAAAATTTCTTATTTTTATAGGAAATTTTTCAAAAATTTCTTACTTTTATAGAAAATTTTTGAAAAATTTACTATTTTTATAGGAAATTTTTGAAAAATTTACTATTTTTATAGGAAATTTTTCAAAAATTTACTATTTTTATAGGAAATTTTTCAAAAATTTACTATTTTTATAGGAAATTTTTCAAAAATTTACTATTGTTATAGGAAAGTTTTCAAAAATTTACTATTTTTATAGGAAAGTTTTCAAGAAAATTTTTTATTATTATCGGAAATTTTTGAAAAATTTCTTATTTTTATATTATTATTATTATTATTATTATTATTATTATTATTATTATTATTATTATTATTATTATTATTATTATTATTATTATTATTATTATTATTATTATTATTATTTTTATTATTATTATTATTATTATTATTATTATTATTATTATTATTATTATTATTATTATTATTATTATTATTATTATTATTATTATTATTATTATTATTATTATTATTATTATTATTATTATTTTTATGAATATTTTTCAAAAATTTCATATTTTTATTGAAAATTTTTCGAAAACTTACATTTTTATTGGAAATTTTTTAAAAATTTATGATTTAAATATAAAATTTTTAAAAAAATTTCTTATTTTTGATAGGAAATTTAAAAATTTCTTACTTTATAGGCAATTTTTCAAACACTTCTTATTTTTATAGGAAAGTTCTCAAAAAAGGAAATTTATCCAAAATTTCGTATTTTTGCAGGAAATTTTTCAAAAATTTTTTATTATTATAGGAAATTTAAAAAATTCTTGGTTTTACTGGAAATTTTTCAAAAAGTCGTTATTTTTATAGGAAATTTTTCAAAAAGTTTTTATTTTTATAGGAAGTTTTTCAAAAATTTCCTATTTTTAGGGAAATTTTTCAAAAATTTCTTGTTTGTTTAGGAAATTTTTCAAAAATTTATTTTTTTGTATGAAATTTTTCTAAAATTTCTGATTATTGTAAGAAATTTTTCAAAAATTTCTTATTCTTATAGGAATTTAAAAAAAAAATCTTATTTTTATTGGAAATTTATTTTTTTTTATTTTATTAGGAAATTTTTTTTTTAAATTTTTTTTTTTTATAGGAAATTTTTTTAAAATTTCTTATCTTTATAGGAAATTTTTTAAAAATTTCTTATTTTTATAGGAAATTTTTTAAAATTTTTTTATTTTTATAGGAAATTTTTTAAAATTTTTTTATTTTTATAGGAAAATTTTCTCATTTTTACAGAAAAAAGATTTCTTATTTCTTTGGTTTTTTTTTCAAAAATTTCATATATTTAGAGGAAATTTTTGGCATTATTTGAAATTCAAAAGAACTTAATTAAGTGATTGCCTTCAATTTATTGAAGTTAAAATTCTAATAATATAAAATTTCCCAAAAAAAAAAATCCTTTCAAAATAATACTTCAAGGATACTCATTGTGATCAGCTTGTTAAATTCCTATTAAATCTTATATCGCTTTAAATTTGTTGGCAAAATGTTTCAATATTACTAAACTCAAAACTAATATTATTCTACTTGCAACATGTTATTTTTCATTATTGCACATGGAAAATAAATGAATATCTTCATGCCAACAGACAACAAATTGAATGTTCATGTGTTACAATTTTGTGTTCTCCTTGGACGTACGGACAGACATTTAAACAGACAAACTGAAAGAAAGACAGACAGTCAAGTAGTCATGCCTATCATATTGTACTACTAAAATTTGGCTGGTATCCAAAAGCGTCTATAGGTATAAAGCCGGTCTCGTATTTAAATGCAGAGATTGTATATGTTCTAGCTGATACTTAAAAATACTTTTGAAAATGAAAACCTGAAAAGGTAAATATTTTACAAAATACAAAATGAGAAGGATGAAACAAAACATAAACCTCAGTAAACATAATAAACGTATAAAGTATTAAACAAAATATTATTTTTATATTGACTGTGATGGTGTGATGGCAGCACAAGAGGCGGCAGCAGCAGCAGCAGGAAACCAGAGATGAAATTGAATATTAATTTCAATAACGCCTCAAATAATCTACATACGTATGTATGTATGTACATGATAAATATATAAATAAATTTTAAGTACATAAATGTTGTATCCTTTTCTACTTGGCATATTTGCATTAAAGTAATAACAAATATTGTACAGGATAGGCAATGATTACACCTGTTATTATAAATGCATACATACATATAAGTGTATATACAATGTATAGAACATGTAGTTTGAATATATCAATATAAATGTGCACTTTCAATTTATTAAAAATTCAACATATAAATTAACTTGAACGAAGTATTCGTTTTATTGATTCGATATGGGATATATTTTGATTGTTCTTTTTATGATAATTACAGTTTTGATTTCTTAAATTGAGATTAATATTTCGTTTACCTCCTTTTTGTGAGATTGTGATTGTTTAAAATCCAAATAGTTTTAGTTTGATAAAAATTGATTACAATGCATATCAAATGCCTAAATTCAAAAGGTGCTATATTCCATATCAGCCAAAATAAGTTTTTGATTCCAAACAGTTCTCTTTAGCAAGAAGTACCTCTTGTACAAATTTCAAAAACAAAAGTTAACATTAAGGCGTTTTATTCTATTTTTCAGTCAATCTTTTTTTTACAACAAAACAATTTATATTTTTATACCCACTTCCTTAATATTGGTTCAAAAAAAAAAAAAAAGGTTATATATTCTGAATCCTTATGAAATTTTAAGACGATTGAGCGATGGTCGTCTGTCTGCCTGTTAAATTCAAGATGGGGCTCAAACATGAGGAGCTAGGTCCCTGAAACTTGGTAAAAATATTCTTAATTACTTGGAAAATGTTGGTATTGACATTGGACGAAATTGGTTTACATTTGATCATATCTTCCGTATAACAATACCTAGGATGATCGTATGATAATCTATATATCTATATAAAGGGTGGTTAAATTGTAAGGGCCGATGTTGAATGTGAACCACACCTAAACACCAAGTTTTTTTCCGAATTTTATTTGACATTTCTCTATTTCAGACTTACTCAATTTGAACAATGGAGAGATACACAATCCAACAACGTGTTAAAGTTATCCAGACTTATTACGAAAATGGGCATTTAAATCAAAATGCATATCGTGCACTTCGTGATTTTTTTGGTCAATTTGATCGTTCAAATGTGCGCACAATCGCAAAAATCGTGATAAAAATTCGAGCAAACCGGGTCTGTAGAAGATGTGAGAACACCAGTGCATGCTCGTACAGCTCGTACTGCAGAAAATATTGCTGCTGTTCGCGATAGTGTGGCTGAAGAGCCGTCCACCTCAATTCGTCGTCGTGCCCAACAATTGCACCTCTCACGCTCGTCGTTGATGAACATTATGCATAAAGACTTGCATTTACACGCTTACAAGGTGGAATTCTTGAGCCAATTCCACCTTGTAAAGCCTCTTGACCATTCCAAACGTCGTGAATGGGCAGAATGGTGGCAAGAAATGGCAACAGTGGATGATCAATTTTCGAAGAAAATCATCTTCAGTGATGAGGCACATTTTCATCTCAGTGGATTCGTCAATAAACAGAATTGCCGCATTTGGGCGAATGAAAATCCAAGAGTGATTGTCGAAAAACCAATGCACCCACAAAGAGTGACTGTTTGGTGCGGTTTATGGGCTGGTGGCATCATCGGGCCGTATTTTTTCCAAAATGAGGCCGGTCAGGCAGTTACTGTGAATGGCGTTCGCTATCGTGAGATGATAACGAACTTTTTATGGCCCAAATTGGAAGATATGGATGTGGACGATGGTTTCAGCAGGACGGTGCCACTTGCCACACAGCTAACGAAACAATGGCTCTTTTGCGCAACAAATTCAATGACCGTGTTATCTCACGTAATGGCGATGTCAATTGGCCGCTAAGATCATGTGATTTGACACCGTTGGACTTTTTTCTTTGGGCTTATTTAAAAGATAAGCCAACAACAATTCAAGAGCTAAAGGATGAGATAATTCGGCACATTAACGGCATAGAACCTCAGGGTCATCGAAAATTTGGACCATTGGATGGAGGTGTGCCGCCGTGGTCGCGCCTCTCATTTGGCCGAAATTTTGTTCCATACATAATTAAGTAATACCAATATATCATAATAAAGTAAAATTACAATAATTTCCTAAATAGTTTGTGTTTTATTCAAAATCAACATCAGCCCTTGAAATTTAACCACCCGATATATATTATAAATGTGTTTGTAAGTTTGTTTGTTTATTTGTTTGTTTAAAAGAAGTTGACTCCTACACGGTTCAACCGATTTTGATGAAATTTTGAAATTAGATAGAACATTTCCTTAAGGTTGTTTTAGGATATGTTGTTTTTCAAAACCAAATGGTGCAAAATTTAGTATTTATTATTGAATTTGATAAACAATAAAAGTTAGAAACTTCAAACTTAACAAAAGTAAATTCATTATAAATGGCCGTACTTCAGAAAAAAATTAAAAGGATTGGAGCAGGGGATGGCTCCTTCCCCGTTATAAATACAATATTTATAACTGGGTAAATTGATTTTGATGATTTTCGAAATGTTGATAAAGTTATACTAACATTCCTGAAATTTTGACAGTGAGGTATGGTGTGACCGGTGGTTAAGATAGGCTAGTTTTTTTTAAATCTCTAGGGGCGTGACCCCTCCCATGTAACTCATATATTAAAAATTACAAATATAGATGACTCAGAGGCCCGATTTTTCTGAAATTTTAACAGTATATTAAGGTGTGACTTATAAAATAGGCCAGGATTTTTTTTGAAATTTCAAGTGGGCGTGACCCCTCCAGTATATGTCAAATATTGAAAATGACAAATATGGGTGACCGAGCTGCCCGATTTTTTTGAAATTTTCACAATATGGTAGGGTGTGACCGGTGGTTAAAATAGGCGAGGTTCTTTTTTGAAATGTCAAGTGGGCGTAACCCCTCCCATATAAGTTTAATATTAAAAATTACAAATATGGATGACCGAACTGACCAATTTTTCTAAAATTAAGACAATATGGTATGGTGTGACCGGTGGTTAAAATAGGCAAGGTTTTTTTAAATTTCAAGTGGGCATGGCCCCTCCCATATAAGTCACCGATTTTTCCGAAATTTTGACAGTATGGTAAGGATAAGATAAAATGGACAGGTATTTTTCTCAAATCTCAAGTGGGCGTGACCCCTCCAATATAAGTCAAATATTAAAATTACAAATATGAATGATCAAAACAATTTAACCAAATTAATTAAAATTTTAAATGCGGATATTTTCATACTATAGGATAGTTTTACGCTTTTTGAATTTTTTTGAAAACGGATGACCTGGGAATCAAAAAATGGGGATAAAATTCCCGTTTTTCTTTAAAATTTCATCACTTTAGAACGGCTGGACCGATCAAGACATTTTTTTCTACATGTTTTCTTTAGTCCAAATTAGGATTCTACATAAGAAAAAATTTACAATGCCCACTTTTACACCCTCTTTTTTTGATTTATCTAAAATCGGAAAACGGCTGCACGGATATTGGAAATATGATAAATGTTTGATAATAGCTTGACTGACAATTGTTTGAAGATTTTTCATGATTATCTGATGGTTGTTTGACGATTGTTTGACAGTTGTTTGATGATTGATTGACTGATGACTGTTTGAAGATTTGAAATAATTGTTTGATAATTGTTCCACGATTAAAAATCATCAAACTGGTAGTTTGATGATTTTTTGTCGATTGTTTGATAGTTGATTGATGATTGACTTAAGACTGTTCAATGATTTTTTATGATTGTTCGATAATTGTTTCACGATTAACTGACGTTTGTTTGACGGTTATTTGATAACTATTTGATGATTGTTAGATAATTTATAAATATATAAAATATTCGCGTCTGTGTAGTATGTTGTTTGACATTTATGGGCCCATTGCAAGCACACATTAATGTGGAGTACTGCCAATCACTAAAGTTCAATAATAAAGGATTCAGGTAAAAAATTAATAAAAAAAACATTTCATAATTGTTAATTTTTAGAGAAATGGTTAATACAGCAACAAGTAAAAATCTTTTACAATCAACCCGGGCAACACCGGGTACAAGCAGCTAGTAAAACTATATATAGAGAAGTTTTATATAAATACCAAGGAGCATATAAAAATCATAGAAATCGGTTCATATTAAGCCATAGCTCCCATACAAAACATTACGAAAACAGCCTAAATTCCACCTTAAGTACTCTAAATGCTAATAAATGGTGAACTATAATAGCCATGGCCACTTTATTCAGCACAAGGAAGTCTAATGTCAATGCCAGCTAATTTGCAAAATTTTGTTACAATCGGTCACCATTTAACCATAGCTCCCATATAAAAAACTTACGGACATACTAAATACCAAAAACATAGGGCGTTGCTGCCCATCTGTTCGTTAAATGAAACCGCGATAGCACCTTAACTAGAAGAGCTAGAGGTACAGATTTTTTTTAAAGTATTTTGGATATGTTGAGAAAGTTGTGCACTGAAAATGGACAAAATCGGTTCACATTTAGTTAGAGCTCCAATATAACTCCACCGCAGGAATCAGATTAATACTTTATTTATCAGCATTAATGTGATTTCAATGATGTAAGTGTAGGGGATGTTGGATAACAAGCAACGGTTCTGATCGGGTTAAGTTGATAAACCCAGGATAATCTTGGTCTCTGCTTCATCTCAACTGTTGACAATTACATCCTCGTAGTGTCATCTGCCATTAAAGTACATTAACAGCCATTAAAGTAGTGAGGAAACAAGTGCCGCGCGTTCTCCCACAAGAACATAAGAAACATGGGTCAAGGACGTCGGGCTAGTAACCCACTCCTGGAAAAAGAATTAAAACGCACCCCCCCCCCCCCCCCTAATGTTGACGACTATGACAAACTACCTATATTACAGTTATCATAAGAATAGGCACGAATTTGGTTGCGGTTTTATGGTTAACAAAAGAATGCGGAATCTTGTTTCAAGGCTCACTCCAGTAAACGAAGGGCTAGCGACAATACTCGTCAAAGACGAGTACTTCCATGAGAGTTTGATTTGTCCTCACGCTCCAACAGAGGAGAAAGATGATGATATAAAGGATGCATTTTACGAACAACTTGTGGAAGCTTACGATAGCTGCCCTAATCACGACGTTAAAATAATACTGGGTGATTTTAACGAAAAGTTGGGACATGAATGTTATTTTGAGCCTACTGTTGGTTAATTTAGTCTACACTAGCGTATCCTGCGGTCGACACAATCGACCGTCATCTAGTTCATTGTGAATACAAATTGCCCGTGCTGTGGCTTAGTTGGTTAGCACGTAATGTCACATTGAGCCTGGGTTCGATCCCCGGTCTCGGCAACAACAATTTCTATAATTATTAATTTCTATTAAATTTAAGGCCCTAGGCTCCACTGGAAGTCAATGATAACAGAATTTAAATTATTAGTTACCTCAGCATCTTCCATCGGCGGTAAGCCTACAGCAATAACACGCCGTCTACGAAAAATAAATAAAACTGGCTGTAAAACAAAAAAATGCGTCTAAATAACAACAAATGGCGCAACTTCACTGTTCTAAAAATAGATATGATGTGCAATTACAGTGTTGCTTTATCCTCTCCCTTTCATCATCTTTCTCTTCTCTACTATCCCCTTTCCAAAGAAGGTTACCCAATTCGTATATACTCTATATGCAATTGTAGTTTTTTTTTAAGAGAAGTAGCACTCAGGCAAATACTGCCTATTTGCCTGAGTGCTACTTCTCTTTAAAAAAAAAACTCATACAATCAGAGCTTTAAGTCAAAAATTACAGATGTAGCAAGTTTTTAAAATTCCTCGGTCTAAACGGATATGTGGAGAAATTGATCTCATTGATTTCTATGTCACTCCGTACAACAGAGAGTCGGATTGGCTAAATTGGCAAAACTATAATTAAAAATTGTGTAGCTGTCGAAGAATTTACTGATTCAAGATATTCCATAATAAACCGTTTTTGCATCTTCAGAAGTGAATGAGAAGGAAAAAGTGTTAGACTTAGTAGCTCTTATCGAAACAACCTGCGTTATCGATGTCAAAACAGCGCTCTGTGAAGTGATGAACAGATAAACTTGTAAGCGTTACTAACGGACTGACAAAAATGATGGAGAAATCAAGGTCTTATTGAACTTTTTAACAAAGATCCTAATATTTCAAATTTATTATCATTTTACTGCATAATTAACCGCGAGAACCACGACGTACTTGGAATCTGTAGAAGCTTACCGTTTAAAACCATTCCAGTCGCAATGCAAGATTTGCTTTTTAATATTCCTTCCTGATATTATAGCATTTTCTAAACATTAATCAGTTTTGAATTTACATTTGATTCAGACCGATTATTTAATTCCTTTTCTTGATAATAATCTGTAATTATTATAAACTTTTCTTCAAAAGACTGTTTTTTTAATCGGTAACATCATTTTTGGGTATAAGTCACAATGTTCTTATCCAACTCTTTACTACTGTGACTCTTAAAAAAATTGGCATTGTAAAATAGCTCTAAATGACCTCATGCGTGCCCTTCCCTGCAATATTATTTCATTTTTTAAGAGATAAACCCTCAATCACTCGAAGATTTTATCCCAATAAACCAACCCAAAAACAAAATTCCATAAAAATTTAACTTCAAATAATTCAAATTTGAAAGGTTTACATTTTATTTGTCACATTTGTCAAATCTTCCAAAATTTTAATTTTGTCTTTCACTCCCTCACCATAAACAATAAAAACAATACCAATAATTTTTGTTGCTATTATTTTACAAAACAAAAACATTTATTTAATTGTAATAAAATACTCTTTATTTTTGTCTTTGTCTACCACTATCTCCCCACAAATATACTCTTTTATTCTCATCACTCACCAAAAATAATAAAAACAAAAGAAAACATGTTTGCATACAATTTCTTTTGTTTGATTCTTAATAGTGAATTTCATATGCATGTGAGTTTTCTTTATTGTGTTAGTAAGATTTTTAAATACCAAACCGATTTTTTAAAACTGAACCCATTTAAATAAAATATAGATTCGTCTGATCTACGGAAAAATACCTTTCAAATGGTATACAATTTTCCAGAAATGAGTGTATAATTAAAGCGTAAAAGGGGATAATAAATGGGTGCTTGCGTATTAATATTATTGATAGCGTAACCACTGACGTATGACGTATGAGATTAGTCACCTAACAAAAAATCAAATAGACCATATTTTAGTTGATCAACGACAGTCATCAAGTGTGTTGGATGTGCGTTCCATGCGAGGAGTTAACATGGACTCCGATCATTACCTTCTTGTAGCCAAGGTGAGAACACGTTTAAGTGTTTCGAGGAGCATACAGACATTATATTTTCTAAAGGATCAATATATGGTAACTTTTTTCCTTAACACAAATACGTAATTTTGACAGCTTTAAAATTTTGTCATTGGTTAAATGTTTTTCGGATTTGCCCATATGTATGCTTTTACTTAATATATTATAAATGTCTAAGCTATAATTAATTTAGCTTAAAAATAAATTAATAAATAAATAAGATAGAAGCGCATAGAATTCTAAAATATGTTCGGCCTTTGACCTAAACAGGTTGTTACGATAGACCTTTTAAATAAGTATAAAGGCTTTCTTTAATAGCATTTTCATATTTCTGTCCATTTTTGCTATGGCATTGACATTCTTTTCTAGAAAATAAAGCTTCTAATTGAAATGCCTAATCGTTGAGCTTAACCTAACGAGCCTTTCTGTAAATGAATCAGATCTGCTTGGTAGCTGGTCGTGAAGTGGTATGAAGTTGGAAGAGCAGAAAGAAGGCAGAAATGGCACAGTGATCCGAGAAGCAAAAGGATATCAACTTCGTACAATTCAGGGTGCGAAATTAAAAATAAGATGAAGGTATTATTGTAACGATAAAATTTGGAATGTATTCGAGGGTTTATATTCAAAAAGTGCTATCTACAAATTCGTACAATTCAGGGTGCGAACTTAAAAATAAGACGAAGGTATTATTGTAACGATAAAATTTGGAATATATTCGAGGATTTATATTCAAAAAGTGCTATCTACAAATTCACAATTTAACAGGAGTGCGAAAAGACTGTTTTATAAAAAATTGTTTTAGAATTATTTTTCTTTCTTAAAATGTATACGACATATGATAGAAAAGCCAAAGAACAAGTTTCTATGAAAAACCATTTTGGTTGAAAATGTAGATAGCACTTTTTGAATATAAAGCGTCGATGTACAATTTTATAAAATGCCAAAAAAAAGAAACAGACATTTGTCTTCAGTTGTGAAAGGTATCATATGGTCGGGCTTGACCGACAATAGTACTTTCTTGCATATATCATGACAGTCTAGAGTTATATCTAAAGCTAGAAATATAGCTATGACTACTAACTACACATTTACGAATATTCCATTCGCGTGTTAATGGTAAAATTTTAATTGTCTGCTGCCAATTTGATGCCTTCATTTATATTTATGTTATACTAATTTATTTCTAATTATAAATGCCTAATAATACAAAAACAAAAAAGAACAAATATTGCTCATGACAACATATATTTATTTAAATGCCATTTGATGTTTTCACAAAATTATAGAGATAGAAGAGACGGAGACTTAATTGACGTGTGTTTAATTAAATGGAAACAAAATAGCAAAACATAATTAATTGAAGTTGATAGATATTAGAAAATTGAATTAATTTATTAAGTTGAAGTTGTTTGCAACTATTGACCTTTTAGTTAAGTTTAATTAGCTGATGTGTTAAAATATAAACAAAGTCTTAAGTTTAGAAGAACTGTTTAACATTTAAGCACTTTCCTTAATGGTTTTATTTATGTCATGTATTTTTATAAAACATTTAACATAATATAGCTTTTTTCTTTTTGTGTAAAAACTACTTTGAAATTGATGTTTTGTATAATTGATAATGTCATGAATTGTTGATATTGTGAAGTAAAACTAGATATAAAGATATAAAATGGATTCTATATTTTAAATGCATAGGAAAAATTTTTCAAAAATTTCCTATTTTTATAGGAAATTTTTCAAAAATTTCCTATTTTTATAAGAAATTTTTCAAAAATTTCCTATTTTTATAGGAAATTTTTCAAAAATTTCCTATTTTTTATAGGAAATTTTTCAAAAATTTCCTATTTTTATAGGAAATTTTTCAAAAATTTCCTATTTTTATAGGAAATTTTTCAAAAATTTCCTATTTTTATAGGAAATTTTTCAAAAATTTCCTATTTTTATAGGAAATTTTTCAAAAATTTCCTATTTTTATAGGAAATTTTTCAAAATTTCCTATTTTTATAGGAAATTTTTCAAAAATTTCCTATTTTTATAGGAAATTTTTCAAAAATTTCCTATTTTTATAGGAAATTTTTCAAAAATTTCCTATTTTTATAGGAAATTTTTCAAAAATTTCCTATTTTTATAGGAAATTTTTCAAAAATTTCCTATTTTTATAGGAAATTTTTCAAAAATTTCCTATTTTTATAGGAAATTTTTCAAAAATTTCCTATTTTTATAGGAAATTTTTCAAAAATTTCCTATTTTTATAGGAAATTTTTCAAAAATTTCCTATTTTTATAGGAAATTTTTCAAAAATTTCCTATTTTTATAGGAAATTTTTCAAAAATTTCCTATTTTTATAGGAAATTTTTCAAAAATTTCCCATTTTTATAGGAAATTTTTCAAAAATTTCCCATTTTTATAGGAAATTTTTCAAAAATTTCCTATTTTTATAGGAAATTTTTCAAAAATTTCCTATTTTTATAGGAAATTTTTCAAAAATTTCCTATTTTTATAGGAAATTTTTCAAAAATTTCCTATTTTTATAGGAAATTTTTCAAAAATTTCCTATTTTTATAGGAAATTTTTCAAAAATTTCCTATTTTTATAGGAAATTTTTCAAAAATTTCCTATTTTTATAGGAAATTTTTCAAAAATTTCCTAAATTTTTCAAAAATTTCCTATGTTTATAGGAAATTTTTCAAAAATTCCCTATGTTTATAGAAAATTTTTCAAACATTTCCAATGTTTATATGAAATTTTTCAAAAATTTCCTATGTTTATAGGAAATTTTTCAAAAATTTCCTATGTTTATAGGAAATTTTTCAAAAATTTCCTATGTTTATAGGAAATTTTTCAAAATTTCCTATGTTTATAGGAAATTTTTCAAAAATTTCCTATGTTTATAGGAAATTTTTCAAAAATTTCCTATGTTTATAGGAAATTTTTCAAAAATTTCCTATGTTTATAGGAAATTTTTCAAAAATTTCCTATATTTATAGGAAATTTTTCAAAAATTTCTTATATTTATAGGAAATTTTTCAAAAATTTCCTATATTTATAGGAAATTTTTCAAAAATTTCCTATATTTATAGGAAATTTTTCAAAAATTTCCTATATTTATAGGAAATTTTTCAAAAATTTCCTATATTTATAGGAAATTTTTCAAAAATTTCCTATATTTATAGGAAATTTTTCAAAAATTTCCTGTATTTATAGGAAATTTTTCAAAAATTTCCTGTATTTATAGGAAATTTTTCAAAAATTTCCTATATTTATAGGAAATTTTTCAAAAATTTCCTATGTTTATAGGAAATTTTTCAAAAATTTCCTATGTTTATAGGAAATTTTTCAAAAATTTCCTATGTTTATAAGAAATTTTTAAAAAATTTCCTATGTTTATAGGAAATTTTTCAAAAATTTCCTATGTTTATAGGAAATTTTTCAAAAATTTCCTATGTTTATAGGAAATTTTTCAAAAATTTCCTATTTTTATAGGAAATTTTTCAAAAATTTCCTATTTTTATAGGAAATTTTTCAAAAATTTCCTATTTTTATAGGAAATTTTTCAAAAATTTCCTATTTTTATAGGAAATTTTTCAAAAATTTCCTATTTTTATAGGAAATTTTTCAAAAATTTCCTATTTTTATAGGAAATTTTTCAAAAATTTCCTATTTTTATAGGAAATTTTTCAAAAATTTCCTATTTTTATGGGAAATTTTTCAAAAATTTCCTATTTTTATAGGAAATTTTTCAAAAATTTCCCATTTTTATAGGAAATTTTTCAAAAATTTCCTATTTTTATAGGAAATTTTTCAAAAATTTCCTATTTTTATAGGAAATTTTTCAAAAATTTCCTATTTTTATAGGAAATTTTTCAAAAATTTCCTATTTTTATAGGAAATTTTTCAAAAATTTCCTATTTTTATAGGAAATTTTTCAAAAATTTCCTATTTTTATAGGAAATTTTTCAAAAATTTCCTATTTTTATAGGAAATTTTTCAAAAATTTCCTATTTTTATAGGAAATTTTTCAAAAATTTCCTATTTTTATAGGAAATTTTTCAAAAATTTCCCATTTTTATAGGAAATTTTTCAAAAATTTCCTATTTTTATAGGAAATTTTTCAAAAATTTCCTATTTTTATAGGAAATTTTTCAAAAATTTCCTATTTTTATAGGAAATTTTTCAAAAATTTCCTATTTTTATAGGAAATTTTTCAAAAATTTCCTATTTTTATAGGAAATTTTTCAAAAATTTCCTATTTTTATAGGAAATTTTTCAAAAATTTCCTATTTTTATAGGAAATTTTTCAAAAATTTCCTATTTTTATAGGAAATTTTTCAAAAATTTCCCATTTTTATAGGAAATTTTTCAAAAATTTCCTATTTTTATAGGAAATTTTTCAAAAATTTCCTATTTTTATAGGAAATTTTTCAAAAATTTCCTATTTTTATAGGAAATTTTTCAAAAATTTCCTATTTTTATAGGAAATTTTTCAAAAATTTCCTATTTTTATAGGAAATTTTTCAAAAATTTCCTATTTTTATAGGAAATTTTTCAAAATTTCCTATTTTTATAGGAAATTTTTCAAAAATTTCCTATTTTTATAGGAAATTTTTCAAAAATTTCCTATTTTTATAGGAAATTTTTCAAAAATTTCCTATTTTTATAGGAAATTTTTCAAAAAATTCCTATTTTTATAGGAAATTTTTCAAAAATTTCCTATTTTTATAGGAAATTTTTCAAAAATTTCCTATTTTTATAGGAAAATTTTCAAAAATTTCCTATTTTTATAGGAAATTTTTCAAAAATTTCCTATTTTTATAGGAAATTTTTCAAAAATTTCCTATTTTTATAGGAAATTTTTCAAAAATTTCCTATTTTTATAGGAAATTTTTCAAAAATTTCCTATTTTTATAGGAAATTTTTCAAAAATTTCCTATTTTTATAGGAAATTTTTCAAAAATTTCCTATTTTTATAGGAAATTTTTCAAAAATTTCCTATTTTTATAGGAAATTTTTCAAAAATTTCCTATTTTTATAGGAAATTTTTCAAAAATTTCCTATCTTTATAGGAAATTTTTCAAAAATTTCCTATCTTTATAGGAAATTTTTCAAAAATTTCCTATGTTTATAGGAAATTTTTCAAAAATTTTCCATATTTATAGGAAATTTTTCAAAAATTTCCTATATTTAATGGAAATTTTTCAAAAATTTCCTATAAACATAGGAAATTTTTGAAAAATTTCCTATGTTTATAGGAAATTTTTCAAAAATTTCCTATGTTTATAGGAAATTTTTCAAAAATTTCCTATATTTATAGGAAATTTTTCAAAAATTTCCTATATTTATAGAAAATTTTTCAAAAATTTCCTATGTTTATAGGAAATTTTTTAAAAATTTCCCTTGTTTATAGGAAATTTTTCAAAAATTTCCTATGTTTATAGGAAATTTTTCAAAAATTCCCTATGTTTATAGAAAATTTTTCAAACATTTCCTATGTTTATATGAAATTTTTCAAAAATTTCCTATGTTTATAGGAAATTTTTCAAAAATTTCCTATGTTTATAGGAAATTTTTCAAAAATTTCCTATGTTTATAGGAAATTTTTCAAAAATTTCCTATGTTTATAGGAAATTTTTCAAAAATTTCCTATGTTTATAGGAAATTTTTCAAAAATTTCCTATGTTTATAGGAAATTTTTCAAAAATTTCCTATGTTTATAGGAAATTTTTCAAAAATTTCCTATGTTTATAGGAAATTTTTCAAAAATTTCCTATATTTATAGGAAATTTTTCAAAAATTTCCTATATTTATAGGAAATTTTTCAAAAATTTCCTATATTTATAGGAAATTTTTCAAAAATTTCCTATATTTATAGGAAATTTTTCAAAAATTTCCTATATTTATAGGAAATTTTTCAAAAATTTCCTATATTTATAGGAAATTTTTCAAAAATTTCCTGTATTTATAGGAAATTTTTCAAAAATTTCCTGTATTTATAGGAAATTTTTCAAAAATTTCCTATATTTATAGGAAATTTTTCAAAAATTTCCTATGTTTATAGGAAATTTTTCAAAAATTTCCTATGTTTATAGGAAATTTTTCAAAAATTTCCTATGTTTATAGGAAATTTTTCAAAAATTTCCTATGTTTATAAGAAATTTTTAAAAAATTTCCTATGTTTATAGGAAA